>RDPX01000054.1:129458-204458 GCA_003991215.1 Morbakka virulenta
CAAGTATTCGACTAAGTCTTTACTGTGTTATTCTGACGCCATATCTCTTAATCTTTGGATCTTTTTCTAGCAACCTTTGTTTTAGTTTTTCTGTTACAGTTGTGAGACTTCGATTCTATACTCCTCATCTAAATTCTTTCTGATGTCTCACGCTTGGTAACAGTTTCTATCCACTGGTATTAAACAGGTCGTCTTGATGTCATTCCCTACAAAACCGTCGAGGGTATCCCTTTATAGGCAAATCTTTTTAGCAAACGGTATAGCACAATAAAAGCACTGGAAGACAACAATTTTAAATGTCTTCAGTCCATTGAATACAACCAGGTTTCTGCTGCTCATCCTCAGAACATCTGCCTGACCTTTACTTGATGTTTCAAGGCCATTCATCTCTTTACTTCAATTTGACTTAGTTCATTTTCACTTATAATGGTGGCAGTGGTGATGATGTGACACAGCCACCTGTGTTTTATTAAGACAGCATCTTTTAGACAGTGGCAAACTAATGCTGAAGAATCTCTTCTCTCCATGAAACAGAGTGAAATTTGTCAGATTCCAAATAGGAATTTTAAGGCCTCAGAGTAAGCCAACAGTTGCTACGTCTTACCTGAGGGTAACCTGGTACCTGCCAAAGTGTAACTACATTCACCCAACTTATGCTCCACGACCGGATGCAGTTTATTATCAATAACAAAAACAAATTATGATTATTATTATTATTATTATTATTTTCATGACCATTATTATTATTTTTATATTTTAATTAATTGTACGTTTTAACAACTGAACAAGGGCAAAATTTGTCTTTCCTTTTTACATTTTCAATACTTTCCAAATGGCCTTTAAAGTTCCTAACAAGGCAGTTTTATGCATTTGCCTGATAGTTGCGGGGTGAAAGACATAATTATTTCGCTTTGAAGCTCAGTTTACAAACCGGAAGATATTAATTGAACATCAAGTTGCGACTCTCAACCTTAGATGTTCAGTGAAAAGTGCAGAGTCCTTGCTGTTCCCAACAAGCAGGCCTTCTGTAAAGTTTCAAAATGAGAATCAGGGCACACATTCACTAGCCAGTCGTGGAAATCCTTAGATATAGTACCCAATGCTCCGATTATTATTATTATTATTATTATTATTATTATTATTATCACATTATTATCACATTATTATTATTATTATTCACATTCATTGCTGTCGAGCGGTGGCGTGCAGACGTCTCTGTACACGGCTCTCGTTTAATCGCAAAATATTTGCCTAATTTTTAAATATTACAAGTACAATTCCATATCAATCGACTCCTCGTCGCACAAGGATTTTATTGGAATAATGTTTGAGTTTAGTTTTCGATACTTTTTGACCCTATTTGTAGTTTGTAGTTTCTGTGGAAAGGAATTTCAATCGCTTGGACGCCATGTCTGGAGATGCAAAAAACGGTTAAAGGAAAACACTTGCAATCCCAATGGGGAAATTAACTTGCCATTGATTAGGAAAAACAATAGAGACAGTTATACTAGTAATGTGACAGCTGGTGTTAAGTGTTCATGCGGAAAAGTATGTAAAGGATTGAAAGGATTAAAAATTCACCAAAGGAATTGCAGAGTAATTAAAGGCTTTGAGGAAGACACGTTTGAACAAATACCTGAAGACATTTCAAACAATANACAATCGTTAAGACCGAATTGAATTAAAATTAAATTCAGAGTAAAGAAGATTGTATTTTAACCAAATTGATTGTGACAATTACAAAAGGTATAGTATGGAAACTAGGAACATCAGGTATAAATCCTGGAGAAATCAATACAGAGTACGAAAGCAGTACTCAGAAGTGTAATAATTATTTTCAAAAAACACTGGACGAGATGATACAAAATTGATATATGTAGACATCTTTGGTTTAAAAAAATTATGAAATTTTACCAACTTTTAGGCCTTTTTGTAATCAAAGCTTGGTATAGCTAGATTGATCTTTCTCCTTTTACAAGAATTCAATATTATTTTGTCGATCGAATATTCATTTTTGTTCCACGACTCTATCTCCAATAAATCTTCAGTTTACCTCGCAATATTTTCTCCTTTCCAAGATGACTTACATCTCTTCTGTTGTCAAGCTCCTTTGTAACTCCCACATTACATATAAGCAGGATATGGGTCGATGGTTACCATCGTGTGTGCCCTTTGCAGAATACTTTCACATAGAACATTTCCATTATCTGTCGTCCACTCAGATAGTCTGTTTAAACCCAGCAACAATAAATTGTCTCCCTTTTTGACTTTCCAATTGGGGTTTCTTTTACTTTTCTTTTTAAGCATATCTCCCAGTTCACTCTGTAAATACTTTGTTTTGCACCACTGCAAGTATTCGACTAAGTCTTTACTGTGTTATTCTGACGCCATATCTCTTAATCTTTGGATCTTTTTCTAGCAACCTTTGTTTTAGTTTTTCTGTTACAGTTGTGAGACTTCGATTCTATACTCCTCATCTAAATTCTTTCTGATGTCTCACGCTTGGTAACAGTTTCTATCCACTGGTTTTAAACAGGTCGTCTTGATGTCATTCCCTATAAAACCGTCGAGGGTATCCCTTTACAGGCAAATCTTTTTAGCAAACGGTATAGCACAATAAAAGCACTGGAAGACAACAATTTTAAATGTCTTCAGTCCATTGAATACAACCAGGTTTCTGCTGCTCATCCTCAGAACATCTGCCTGACCTTTACTTGATGTTTCAAGGCCATTCATCTCTTTACTTCAATTTTTCTTAGTTCATTTTCACTTATAATGGTGGCAGTGGTGATGATGTGACACAGCCACCTGTGTTTTATTAAGACAGCATCTTTTAGACAGTGGCAAACCAATGCTGAAGAATCTCTTCTCTCCATGAAACAGAGTGAAATTTGTCAGATTCCAAATAGGAATTTCAAGGCCTCAGAGTAAGCCAACAGTTGCTACGTCTTACCTGAGGGTAGCCTGGTACCTGCCAAAGTGTAACTACATTCACCCAACTTAGGCTCCACGACCGGATGCAGTTTATTATCAATAACAAAAACAAATGATTATTATTATTATTATTATTATTATTATTATTTTCATTATCATTATTATTATTTTTATATTTTAATTAATTGTACGTATTAACAACTGAACAAGGGCAAAATTTGTCTTTTCTTTTTACATTTTCAATACTTTCCAAATGGCCTTTAAAGTTCCTAACAAGGCAGTTCTATGCATTTGCCTGATAGTTGCGGGGTGAAAGACATAATTATTTCGCTTTGAAGCTCAGTTTACAAACCGGAAGATATTAATTGAACATCAAGTTGCGACTCTCAACCTTAGATGTTCAGTGCAAAGTGCAGAGTCCTTGCTGTTCCCAACAAGCAGGCCTTCTGTAAAGTTTCAAAATGAGAATCGGGGCACACATTCACTAGCCAGTCGTGGAAATCCTTAGATATAGTACCCAATGCTCCGATTATTATTATTATTATTAGTATTATTATTATTACCATTATTATTACTACTATTTTTATTATTGGTGTTGTTGTTCTAATTATTATTATCATATTTCTTATCAAAATTTTTTATTATTATCATTGAGATATCTATAAATATTTATTAATTTTTTCAATGAACATTTTTGCATCAGCTCCCGTATCAAGGTTTTATGTTACCCCCTATCTAGAATCGTTACATTTCTCAATGTGTTTCCTTTTCCTGTGTTCAGTGTATTTGAATTCCATAACACAAACCCAAATTGGTTGTAGCTATTAAAGATAAAAAAACTTGTCTACATCGTTGTTTGTATACCACAGTCCTTCAAAAAATAATAAAATCATAGTGGATCTCCTAATCCCATTTGCACTGTTTTTATATCCTTTTAGTTTTACTTATTACCTATGCTAATGTAGCCTGGGTTTTAAAAAATATTGAAAGCAGTCGATATATAAAAAAGATCCAACCTGAGAAAAAAGAGGGCATAACAAACATGTAATAATTACACCAGAGCATCCAAAAGAAGAGAGAAAACAGAGAAGAGCTGGAATGGAATCTTCATAGGTGACAGGAAGTGATGGAATTGAGAATTTTAAAAATGAACTGCATGAAGACAAAAACAATGGTATCATCAATGAGTGATCAAATAACTGTTAACATTAGTGATAGACATGGGTAAAAGATTAAGCAAGTGGAATTGTTCTGCTATTTAGGAACAACCATTGAAAAACAAGTGGTGGGGGAGGGGGGCGTTAAGAAGAAGTTAAGACAAGAGTTAGAAGAGCTTGGGGGAAGTAGCGAAAAGTGAGTGGTATGGTATGCGGCACGAGAATAACAATAAAACTGAAGACGAAGATCTATTCACCAGCGCTACAATCATAATTACTATATTGCCTATACCTCTTACCTTTGAAAATGACAGAATAGAGAATGTTAGAAGTGACATAGATGAGAATGCTAAGGTGGCTAGCTGAAATTTCCATCCGAGAACACAGGATGAATGATTGATGACATAAGAAGATTTTTGAAGGTAAGAAAAATAACAGAGAAAGTAAGAAAAGCCAAGTTAAGATGGTTTGGGCATGTAATGAGGAGAGAAAATGACAATATTCTGAAGGCAGTATGGCAGACACAAGTGGCAGGAAGGCGAAGTAGAGGACGACAAAAGCTTAGACTGAGGGATGTCATAGAACAAGACACGAAAAAAGTGGGAGCGAGTGAAAGAAATTGCGAAGACCGAGTCAAGTGGAGAGAAAGGTGTCGAGCGGCCGACCTAACAAACATCGGATGAAGGCAAATTTCAAATTCTCTTCATCCGACGTTTCAATTGGGCAAATTGCCTAATTGGNAAGAAAAATAACAGAGAAAGTAAGAAAAGCCAAGTTAAGATGGTTTGGGCATGTAATGAGGAGAGAAAATGACAATATTCTGAAGGCAGTATGGCAGACACAAGTGGCAGGAAGGCGAAGTAGAGGACGACAAAAGCTTAGACTGAGGGATGTCATAGAACAAGACACGAAAAAAGTGGGAGCGAGTGAAAGAAATTGCGAAGACCGAGTCAAGTGGAGAGAAAGGTGTCGAGCGGCCGACCTAACAAACATCGGATGAAGGCAAATTTCAAATTCTCTTCATCCGACGTTTCAATTGGGCAAATTGCCTAATTGGCCAGATAAATAGAAAAAAAGTAATAAAGAAATGCAATGAATAAGGGAGAAAAGAGGAATAGGATTTATTTGAACAAATTCTAATATTGAAGAGATTTTTCTTCTCTCCAGTTGAGGGATTGTGGTGTTCATTTTTGTGAGTCTCCTTGGTCATTTAAGAGGGAAAAGTAACACCACTTATTGACTGTCTAATTGGAAATAAATTTCAAGATTCTACTCCAGGGACATCAAACTAACAGTCTTCTTTGTGTATCTATTTACAAAATGTGGTGATGGAGGGAATATAAAAGACTCCTTAAATTCACTTAGAAAGACTAAAGTGAGAATATAGCGATAAATGGTCTTTGTCATTACAAGATAGCTGGAAATCCAAGACTGAAATTGTTTCAAGCTAAACAATAAAGTTTTTTTGGATGCCAACAATTATGGAGAACTGACAGAGAATGAAAGGAGACAATAATGTTTGCACTATGAGCCAGCGTTTTGTTGTAAGAGATCTCTTTGCCCACAGCAAGATTTATAGGCTGACCTAAATGCCACCAGATGCTAGCATAAAAATACAAATTGATCGCAGGAAAATTAACTGAAAGGTCCTTGGCTGGAGATACAAGAGCCTTTTGAAGTTCAAAGTTGACAACAAGCAAATCGACAAAAAAATATCAAGTTGGAACTAAATGGAAAAACCAACAACGACAGATACAGTATGACAGAAAAAGTGGAAGAAGAAGGGATCAGCAGCCACTTTTACCAAAAGGTAAGAAAATTAATTGCATGCAATACCAGAGGAAGGAGTATAATCAAGACAGACGAAAAGCCACATCATAGAATTTCTGAAGGCTGGTATAGGGTAGGAATAAAATTCCAAGGAATAGGAGGTATTAGAGCAAATAAAAGAGAAATCACAACTCTGTATCAGGCAGAAATGAAACTAATGATCAATTAAAGAAACTAGTTCAGCAAGGCTAATAATAATAGTTCAGAAAAGGGTGCAAAAAAGTGGGGGCGAATGAAAAGACAGTGTTGTAACCTTATTACCAACATGCTATGGAACAAACTTAACAAATTACTAGATTGAAAGATAAAGGGTACAGTGAATTCACCAACAGCAAGAACAACAAGAAGCAATGAAAAAAAGAACTTTAATGATTCTCTAGCAGTGAGCAACCAAGAACAACTATGGTAAAGCTATTTACAGTGAAGTAATAGATGAATGTTAGGGTTTGTTATAAAACTACTTAAAAAGATTATCTAAAGAATTTAAAACCATTGTGAGGCATTATTCTGATTTGTTTTGTAACCAAAATGTTAGAGAAGATAGTCATTCCAAGGATCAAATCCTGCATAGAACATAGATTGACCAGGAACGGAACCTACAGGGCAAAAGGACTGAAAATTTGCTCTATATAACAAACATGTATAAAGCAAAACATAATTGAGCAGTCTAACAAATTATAGACTTTAGTGTATATTAGCTCGACCTAAACATTGTACATAAACAAATCCTTTGAAATATAAATGAATGATATGCCATTTCAAAAGAATATCAAAGTAGATTAGAATGAGGAAAGCCTTATTTGACTATTTCAAACAACCTTGATAACGTCACGTTGATTTTAAAAACTGGACAGATGAGACTTTACTCTAAAAGGTGTTGAAATATACGTGCTGAAGATATTAGATAGCACTTGTTGAGAAAACAACAGATCTAGCAGAAAACAGACAGGATGCTTAAAGCCAGAACACACTTACGTCTTTAGGTTAAGACTACAACATGGTAGTAAGTTCATTAATGAATAAGAGGTAAGACGAAATCAGAAGGTTTTAATACTTGAGTGCTTTTACCTCTAATATTGGAAATGGTGCTATGGAGTAACCAAAGTATTTGTTTGTAATTACTATGATTATTGCAGCAAAATGTTTTATTTACGACTTACATTTCGTTGGATTTTAAGTTAAAAATTCTGTGGGTTGTTTTCCTATCCTTAGATACAAACACTTACAATTTTCAGTGTAGATACATCGAAAGTCTTTAAAGGACATAGAAGATTCCACCTAAGTCAAGGACGAAGAGGGTAATTTGTTGACAAAAGATGTAGAAAGTAAACAAAGATGGAAGGATTATTTCGAACAATTGCTGAATACAGAGGCTGAATACACATGGGAAGATTTGGGGAGTGTTCAACCATTTAAAGGCCCAAAGCAATCACGGTGGGGGAGGTTCAAGTAGCACTTGAAAAAATGAAGAAAGGTAAGGCACAGGGACCATCTCATGTTATATACGAAATGACTAGAGCCTTGAGAGAGAGGAAGAAGCGGAGTGGTTGACTGAAATAATTGAGAAAATTTGGGACGAAGAGGAAATGCCGGAAAATTGGCACAAGAGCATACAAGCAGAAAGTGGACATTATATATTGTGACAACTATTGAGGAATCAAATTACTAGAACATTTGATGAAAGTTTATGAAAGGGTGTTGGATAGAAGACTACGGGAGTTAATTGAAATAGATGAGATGCAGTTTGGGTTTATGTCAAGCAAGAGTTCTCAGGATGCCAGCTTCATCTTACCACAATGCTAAGAGGATAAGCTGGAAGGAAACGAGAAAATATACATGGTATTTGTAGATCTGGAAAAGACCTATGACCAGATACCAAGGGACGTTGGGTATTGGTGTTTACAGAAAAGAGGCGTAACAGAAAATATGGTTTGGGTGGTGAAAAGTTTGTACAGCCAGAGCAAGACCGGTGTTAGGTCCTCCATACGTGTGACCGACCAGTTCAGCGTTGAAATTGGCCTACACCAGGGCTCAGCCTTGAGCCCTATCTTCTTTGAGGTGGTTATAGATACGATAAGTGCAACAGCAAAACCAGGACTACCAGTGGAATTGCTCTTTGCAGATGATTTTGCTATTACAACACGAAGCGAGGCAGAACTACAGCAAAAATTAAATGAATTGCGGAGTTCGTTAGAAGAGAAAGATCTTAAGGAATGCAAGGGACATGGAAATGGTAGTCACCAGCAAAGAAGAGGAAGAGGAAGGTCACATTAGCGACAATCTAAGGAATCCCATAAAGCCGAAGAACAAGTTTTGCTATATGGGGTCAGTAAACGAAGAATAATGGGGGTGTAGTGAAGGGATCAGAAACAGAATAATCAAATCATAGATGAAATGGAGGGAAACTGGTGAAATTGTGTTGATAAGATGCTGCCAATGATGCTGAAGGTGAAGATCTACAAGTGTGTGATTAGGCTAGTACTCATCTACGGACCAGACGTAATGCCTCTTCGAACAGCAGAAGATCTGCCACTAGTAGCGAAGGAGACGAGGATGCATCGTTTGATGATAGGTGTTTTTTTGTGAAAATATCGGATTAACGAAGATTTATGTAGATTTGCAAAAGTCACCAACATTCGTGAAAAGGCAAAGGAAATTAGACTGAGGAGGTTTGGGGATGATATAAGGATTAAAGAGGTAATGGTCAAGGCAACTTTCTTTATTGAAGTAGAAAGCAAGAGGAACAGGGGAAGACAGAAGATGCACTGGAGGAACGTAGTCAGAAGAGACATGAAAGAAGTTGATTTGAAGATGGAAGACACGAAGATGGATCTATGATTTGCCATAGCATAATATTTTTAAAGAAATAAAAGGGTAATTGAAATTGTCAATAAAAGTTTCTACAATATCATCATGTTCTGTTATTTTTTGCTTAAAGAAATCTTAATGTATTGCTCCGAATAGATAACGGTACTGATCAGTTTTGGGGCCACAGTAAATGTTTGTTAAATGAAAAAAAAAGGCAAGAGACATTTGATCCTGCATCTCTCTATGTCCTTTTTGTCGAGAAAGACATTTTGTTCATATATTTTTTTTAAACAACAAAGTAAATATTTGTTCTGTAAAAGAAAAGTTCTTACTCATTCCCAACTATAGATAGTGTTCTGGAGAAGATACTGTTGCCTTCATTAAAGTTAATATGAAATATAAAAGGAGGTGAGATGAATTATTTGATGAACTAAAATTTGTTGGATTGAAATTTTGCTTAAAATAGGTAAGTAATTTTTGTTGTAGTATAACACTATGACACGGCAAAACTCTTGGGGAAAGACAAGACATGAATTAGTTAAAAACATTAAATATACCTACAACTCTTAAATCTGTCTATCAATGTTCTCTGCAGCTCTCCAAAGAAAATCGTCTGCACCAATGAAATAATATCCAGTCTAAGTCATAATGAAGTGATAGAAACAATAACAGAACCATAGCAATAATGTTTAATTACTGATCAAAAACAATGAAATCAAGAACGTTTTTAATTTCTGCTAAAATTCACATGACAGAAACTAAGTAGGAATTGGGAACGACATTTGGTATCTAGTAATTCAACAAAGGTATCAGAACTGGTCAAAATTAGATTAATAGATTTTGAGTATTGCATTTAATCTACAAAAATCATTAAAAGAAAGCTGTTTCCTTTGTTAATTAAAAATGTAAATCGTAAAATAAATTTCCATGATAAATTTTTCGAAACAAAAGACGAAAGAAGTTCAAAGCCAGACCGTTTTGAGGAGAACAATGATGCAATAGCAAAGTAAGAAAAAGGTTGGAGTAATTCTGTCAGTTCCTATAAAAAGAATCTAGCTACATATTTTTAACACCCACGTTATTGGCTTTGGAAAAAAATACAAAAAAAGACACGAAAGAAGAGTAGCAAAGTAGTATGAGTAGCTATTAGTCTGAGTGTGATTCCTTCGTCTTTATTTGTCCCCTGATACGAAGCAGATTAACAGGAACTAATAATTTTAATGTAAAATAATTTTTTACCATATCAAATGAAATTTAAAAGTTTCTAGCAATAATACCACGCTTTCACCGATAAAATTATTTATACAGAAAGACTCTCTGAAACCTTTGACAATATATCAGTCAAAATTCCTTAAAATGATTTTTGATGGAAATACTTCTGTTATATATTTTCTATGCTGTTTGATTTTTTAACTTGATCCCTATCTTTTAGAAGCTTCTCAAAAAAATTTAAATCTGCAAAATATCACTAATACGTTTTTTAAATCGCATTTCTTTTACCTTAGTCTGAGCTTCATGCATTTAAAGTCCGTTAATGACTAATGTTTCCAAATTAGAACACAATTTGAAAAGTTGCTAAAAAGCCCCTGCTGAAAGGTAAGTACTAAGTATAGAGCTCCTTACGATGTCTGCATGATACGTTTTAACTACTACTTCTATGTCTATTTAATATGATTTTTTTCTGATTTCTCAATAAATTGAAGCAACATATTTTCAAATGATTGTTAACGCAACTCTACATTTTACCATTTTGGTCCACAAACATTCTCTAAAAGTATGTTGTCTCTCAAACAATTTATTTATTTTGAAATGGTAGCAAAAGTTGGTAGATCTAAATCTTAACATAATATTTATGTTTTCTTAAAGTAATACACATTTTGAAGAAATTAGAAGACTACACATCTGCTTTTAAAAAGTATATAAAGCTTGAAAAATCTGTAAGCAGCTTTAAATCTGTAAGCAGCTTTAAAGCTACACTATTTATCAACAAGAATATTTACAGTCCATTAAACTAAAATAGAAAAATCCGAATAAACTAATTCAGTTTTCCAACATGGCGATAAGAAGAAAGTCTTCCCACAGAGAACTAAAAAACACTTGTCTTTGAAAAAATGAAGTAAGGTTTAAAAACTATTGTCGTACATAATTAAGAAATTAAAAGAACATAATAACAGGATACAAGCTTATCATTCACAACTCAATCACAATGTCCAACATCTATTTTTTTGCCTATTATCCAAATAAAATTACTCACTATAGTCGCAGCAGAATAATAAATAACAGTTAATGTTGGCTATGAAATTAAAGTTACTGTATGTAAGGTCACAAGCCTTGATATTATTAGCTTCTTTTCTGCAAAAGAGTATATGACTGAAAATAATATCATTTAGGACCACTAACAACAGAACAGAGACTGCAGAAAATAAAAATTAAAGCTATTCTACATTGATTTTAAAGATTAAACACAATATTCATAGGAAGAAAGGTTAAGCCATGTACTAATATATAAACAATCATCACCTTTCCAAAACAGCTTTTATTCTTTCATTAGGCCTTTTTTAGTATTCTCATAAGCCCCAGGTGACAGAAAATAGTTTTGCATATTGATCTTTTGCTCTAGTCAGAAAGGTTTGCATAATTTTATTTTAAGCAATTTATTCAGGGTATTTTTGCAATGTTACCTAACAAACTTTAGTAACAATTGGAAAATTTCTTCTAATATAGGACTGTAAATCTACTCTTAACAATTGAAGAATGATAAATTCATGAATGAACCTTTCCAAAATTAAACTTAGAAGAGAAATTTTAAAAGTAATAAGCAATTGAAAAAAATAGACATTACTATAAGCAATTATGGTAAACTTTTGTTAAAAAAATAAATGTGATAAAAAAGCTAATTCAAATTTAAGAATGAATTTACAGAGAAAAAGATATAAGGAAAAACCTAGAAAGAAAGCAAAACTGGAAAGACAATAACAGGTAGCAATGATACTAGAAGAATACGATAGATAGCTTTTCCACATTCTTTTTTTTATTGAATCGTGCCACACAGAAAAATGAATACAATTAGTGAAAGACACTACAGAGAAAAGAAAATGCTGTGGGAAAAGAATGACTTTTGTTTATATTTAAAGCCTTTAGATCTCACTAACAAGGTAAGAAATGGAATGGGAAAAGTTTTAATGCCTGATAGTTCTCAGGAGGCAGATCCCATTTAGAAAGGTATCCTTACAAAGAGAGTAAAAAAAGGAGAAGAGGCAAAAAAAACTAATTAAGAAGAATAAACCTTGACCACTAAGATTAGAATTAGATAAAAATGAAGAAATCCTATTAATGCAAGTTCGCTATCTATCTTTGTATCTATCTCTCTATCTATCTCTCTATCTCTGTATCTATCTATCTATCTATCTATCTACGTGTCTAGTCTATCGACGTTGACAATCATAGCCCACACCTCAATGTCTCTGCCTTTTTTATGTTGGATGATTTCACTTCCTGACCAAGATTGACCAATTCTTCTCCTAGTGCTATCCATACATGCTTTGTCGCTGTCTACCACGAGCTCTTTTTCCCTCAATCTTCCCTGTACTAACTAAATTTTCAAGCTTTTCTTTCCTATATATATGACGAAAAAAGGACATTTGCTGCTTTGTAATTACGTTGATTAGACTTATATGTACCCCAGCCCTGTTTAAAACAATTTCATTGCTTTGCCTACCTAACCATGATATTTATAGCATAGCAAGCTCACTATAAAGAAGTAAAAGCTAACTTTTAAATTCTTTTTTAGTTGCAGTGCTAAAAATCATGCTCAAAGTTTAACAATAAATCTATTGAACGAACAGGACAACTAGAGGACAACAATAAAGATTCAAATTCTGTTTGTTGATGTAGACCCTTGGTTTTTTAAAACAGGTTGTATTAAAATACTAATATGCTCTTTTTGTTATCGTTGTTCTAGAAAATAAGTGAGAGGACCTTTGACTGTCTGTGTCTGCCATCAAAATAAATTCAACAAGTGTTCTGGATCGACTTAATGCTGATGTAATTAATGTGATATTAAGGAAAAAAATGAAAATGAATAAAGAGAATAATAAGACTTCGGTTGAAATTGTTATAAGTATTTTCTGTCTTGGCTTCTTAAAGGAAAATAGACTTCCTTGCTATTTCGAGGTGTATGGAGGTGTTTAGCCAAACATTGATACGACAATGATAACTTGGAATATCATTTCAGCTGTTTTTGAATCAATGTAATGCCTCAATTTTTAAAGTAAACTCATGTTGGATTATTATTTCTTTAAGGATGTGATTATGTAGTGTGACATGTTTAGTGTAATGGTTAGGGTTAGTCTCAAGTATTTTTAAACCGATATGTGGTTTATTGGGATATTGTTGTATCTCTGTATATGTACTCATGCTTTTTCAGGGGTTGTGGTGTCCCAAGGCTCATGATATATGTCTTTTCCTTTCTGAAATTTATTTAAAGTTTATTTTAAGTGAGCCAGTTCTTGAACAAAGAAACATCTTGCTTCATGTGATGTTAAACATCTTTGATGTCGTTATAGTAGTTAACTAGTACTGTATCATCTGCATACATTAACATGCAACAGTCTAAAAGAATTTCGATGAAATCGTTCAGTGCAGCAGGAAGAGTAATGGATCAAGAATTGTTGAAAAAAATAGGTAAATACTTAACCACTTCTGAAGTTTGCTTAAGATTACGGTATGACTGATGGTATCGAATGCCTTACTGAGCTCCATAAACATAGCCCCAATAAACTTTCCTTTATCCATTGATCGTCGAATATGGTCGGTAAAATATATGGTTGCATGCTCAGTGGAACGAATTTTGTGGAAACCAAACTGGTTTTCAGAAATTAGATTATTTTCTTCAAAGTGGTTCATTAGTTGCCTTGGTAAACATTTCATGAAAATTTCGAGATAGCGGAAATTGTACTTACAAGGCGGTAGTTATCAAAAACATGTTTGCCTCCGGATTTCTAGATCGGTGAGACACGTACATTTTTCAGATTTTCTGGCAAGACACCAGAGTCTTAGAGGTTTTGCTATGACATATGCTGTGTTCTTTAGGTAGCAAGCCTGTAAATTATCTATACCAGTGGCCTACGTCCGCTTCAATTTCCTCAAATCACTTAAAAGGTCTTTATCTAAAATAAGACGGAAACAAAACTTACTGAATTCAATAAACTAAGCTAAGCTACTGCAAAAACTTTACCTCTCGTGGTAACAAAACCAATATTTAAGAAAGGGAACTTGAACAGAAAAGCTTTATAAAGAGTTAGAAGCCCGTAGAGGTGGATGGTCTGTTAATGTTGAAATTGAAAGGGCTACAGTTGTAAAAACTCGTAGTTTCCGAAAATGAAAAGGAAAATATCAGTCATTACCTAAACATCTCGGGTCTAGTAGGGAGTGTATTTTTGAGTTTGAGTTTTTGTTTAGAATTTTTAGTTTTTCAGGCAAAACCCAATCTGTAATTCTGACGCTAAAATATTTTATTGAGAAGTAGGCAGAAGAAATTATCGAGATAAAAACACACCATCTATAGAATAGATTAAAAGGTTGTGAAAAATATCTGATGTGAAAGCAAAAAANGATCTCACTAACAAGGTAAGAAATGGAATGGGAAAAGTTTTAATGCCTGATAGTTCTCAGGAGGCAGATCCCATTTAGAAAGGTATCCTTACGAAGAGAGTAAAAAAAGGAGAAGAGGCAAAAAAAAACTAATTAAGAAGAATAAACCTTGACCACTAAGATTAGAATTAGATAAAAATGAAGAAATCCTATTAATGCAAGTTCGCTATCTATCTTTGTATCTATCTCTCTATCTATCTCTCTATCTATCTCTCTATCTCTGTATCTATCTATCTATCTCTCTATCTATCTCTCTATCTATCTCTCTATCTCTGTATCTATCTATCTATCTATCTATCTATCTATCTACGTGTCTAGTCTATCGACGTTGACAATCATAGCCCCCACCTCAATGTCTCTGCCTTTTTTATGTTGGATGATTTCACTTCCTGACCAAGATTGACCAATTCTTCTCCTAGTGCTATCCATACATGCTTTGTCGCTGTCTACCACGAGCTCTTTTTCCCTCAATCTTCCCTGTACTAACTAAATTTTCAAGCTTTTCTTTTCTACATATATGACGAAAAAAGGACATTTGCTGCTTTGTAATTACGTTGATTAGACTTATATGTACCCCAGCCCTGTTTAAAACAATTTCATTGCTTTGCCTACCTAACCATGATATTTTTAGCATAGCAACCTCACTATAAAGAAGTAAAAGCTAACTTTTAAATTCTTTTTTAGTTGCGGTGCTAAAAATCATGCTGAAAGTTTAGGCGACTATAACAATAAATCTATTGAACGAACAGGACAACTAGAGGACAACAATAAAGATTCAAATTCTGTTTGTTGATGTAGACCCTTGGTTTTTTAAAACAGGTTGTATTAAAATACTAAGATGCTCTTTTTGTTATCGTTGTTCTAGAAAATAAGTGAGAGGACCTTTGACTGTCTGTGTCTGCCATCAAAATAAATTCAACAAGTGTTCTGGATCGACTTAATGCTGATGTAATTAATGTGATATTAAGGAAGAAAATGAAAATGAATAAAGAGAATAATAAGATTTCGGTTGAAATTGTTATAAGTATTTTCTGTCTTGGCTTCTTAAAGAAAAATAGACTTTCTTGCTATTTCGAGGTGTATGGAGGTGTTTAGCCAAACATTGATACGACAATGATAACTTGGAATATCATTTCAGCTGTTTTTGAATCAATGTAATGCCTCACTTTTTAAAGAAAAACTCATGTTGGATGATTATTTCTTTAAGGATGTGATTATGTAGTGTGACATGTTTAGTGTAATGGTTAGGGTGAGTCTCAAGTATTTTTAAACCGATATGTGGTTTATTGGGATATTGTTGTATCTCTGTATATGTACTCATGCTTTTTCAGGGGTTGTGGTGTCCCAACGCTCATGATATATGTCTTTTCCTTTCTGAAATTTATTTAAAGTTTATTTTAAGTGAGCCAGTTCTTGAACAAAGAAAAATCTTGCTTCATGTGATGTTAAACATCTTTGATGTCGTTATAGTAGTTAAGTAGTACTGTATCATCTGCATACATTAACATGCAACTGTCTAAAAGAATTTCGATGAAATCGTTAAGTGCAGCAGGAAGAGTAATGGATCAAGAATTGTTGAAAAAAATAGGTAAATACTTAACCACTTCTGAAGTTTGCTTAAGATTACGGTATGACTGATGGTATCGAATGCCTTACTGAGCTCCATAAACATAGCCCCAATAAACTTTCCTTTATCAATTGATCGTCGAATATGGTCGGTAAAATATATGGTTGCATGCTCAGTGGAACGAATTTTGTGGAAACCGAACTGGTTTTCAGATATTAGATTATTTTCTTCAAAGTGGTTCATTAGTTGCCTTGGTAGACATTTCATGAAAATTTCGAGATAGCGGAAATTGTACTTACAAGGCGGTAGTTATCAAAAACATGTTTGCCTCCGGATTTCTAGATCGGTGAGACACGTACATTTTTCAGATTTTCTGGCAAGACACCAGAGTCTAATAAAATGTTAATGATATAAGTTAGAGGTTTTGCTATGACATATGCTGTGTTCTTTAGGTAGCAAGCCTGTAAATTTTCTATACCAGTGGCCTACGTCCGCTTCAATTTCCTCAAATCACTTAAAAGGTATTTATCTAAAATAAGACGGAAACAAAACTTACTGAATTCAATAAACTAAGCTAAGCTACTGCAAAAACTTTACCTCTCGTGGTAACAAAAACAATATTTAAGAAAGGGAACTTGAACAGAAAAGAAAAGCAGCACGACAAGAAAAGCTTTATAAAGAGTTAGAAGCCCGTAGAGGTGGATGGTCTGTTAATGTTGAAATTGAAAGGGCTACAGTTGTAAAAACTCGTAGTTTCCGAAAATGAAAAGGAAAATATCAGTCATTACCTAAAAATCTCGGGTCTAGTAGGGAGTGTATTTTTGAGTTTGAGTTTTTGTTTAGAATTTTTAGTTTTTCAGGCAAAACCCAATCTGTAATTCTGACGCTAAAATATTTTATTGAGAAGTAGGCAGAAGAAATTATCGAGATAAAAACACACCATCTATAGAATAGATTAAAAGGTTGTGAAAAATATCTGATGTGAAAGCAAAAAATACAATACTAAGACGCAGAAAGAAAACTATCGACAGTAGCTACTCAAGAATAGACTAAGATTACTCTTGAGGAAATTAAGTGTGCACTTAAGAAAATCACAACCAAAAAAATTCTCAGCAATTAATACCCTTAACAAATGTAGGCTTAATGCCCTTTTTAGTGCCCATTTAAGATTTTTTGAAATATTAAATGAAATGCTTAGAATGCAAAATGGCATCCTTGGTTGGCTTTGTAAAGGAACTACATAACTTCTAACAAATACTTAAGACATTTTCAACAAAAAAAAGCTGTAGGCCAATCAATTGCCTCAGTGCAACCTATAGGATGTAAACATCTATTCATACAGGGTGTACAAACATCTTTCTGGAAATTAACAACTTTTTTCCTATCGAACAAAAAGGGATTAAAAGAGGCACATATGGCTCCAAGGATCAGCTTCAGATTAATGAATAAGATGATCATGAAGCATTTTAGTCCAAAAATTTTAATCTAAGTATGGCATTGATAGACTACAGGAAGGCTTTTGACAGCGTGCCACAGAGCTGGACCCTTAAAGTACTTGAGCTGTATAACGCCTCTTCTGTAGTCACCAAGTCTTTCACATCAACCATGACACCATGGAAGATAACCATGTTTTTAAACCAAGTACATAACCCATTTCTGGTTACAAAGTGCTGGCTTAAAGACTGACACTGGAGGGTTTATTATAGCTTTGCAAGACCAGACGGTTTTTATTAGGAATTATCCGGCTAATATACTTAAAACCTGAAACTGACCTGAAACGGCAGGTTACGCCGGAAGCTCCCAGAAACGAATTATCACTTTGAATTGAGTTGTTCAGTCTTGACCAACACTAATTTAGACTTCACTTTGTAACACCTATGCAATCAACTCATCGTATGATTCTTTAACTGGGGAAATCGGCAATTAATGACATAGTTCCGTAAAATGACTTTCATTCGAGGTTTATGGGTAGATGTATCTGTAAAGTTTTTAATAAAATTAATGAAAAAACGTAACCTGATTTTTAAAGATCCAAAAACAATTATGTTACCATTCTTGGGAGCAAAATCGTGGAAAATTAAAAACGAACTGATCGGCAGTTTTTGTGATCTTTCCCTATTTTCTAATTCGAAAATTATTTTCAAACGTTTCAAGAGACCTTCATTATTAATATTGTTATATCTTTGTATTTTATTATGTTTGTAGTATGTATTATTTGTTGATTGTAAATCATTTTCGCTTTAAGATAACTGAGGTACAGTTGAATCACATAGTAATAACAAAAGAAATAATAGTTTTTTCAGACAATATCTTTTCTCAATCAAATCACAATTAGCTAACAAAATAATAATGGTAATAGTAATAATAATAATAATAATAATAATAATAATAATTTTCCCTTGTAATGTATGTCCTTTGGTATGAATTATTATATGCCGTTTTGGAGATTATTTGATGTTGTTTTCAACACCAAACAGGACAATACCAAAAATCCAGTCGAAATTTAATGCTGCAATACCAGATTTAGTACAAATACTAAAATATCTTTCTATGTATTGGCAGTTTTAAAGTTAGGAGTGAAGAGGGCTGTAGCCATGAGCTGTCAAACAACAACAGATGTTTGAGCAATGTACTTTTCCCCACTTGTTGTGAGGTGGCACTTATAAGGTAGATATGACTGTCATTCCATTTGTTTTCTCTGTTAGCTAAGTCTTGTAGCTATAGTAGATATGCCTGATAACAATTTCGTGCCTTAGTGCAGCTGACAGCAGGTCTCTTACCAACTTATCAGAAGGTATTCTGTACGTACCAGATAATAATTTAAGCCTTTTTTCACTTTTAATTTACAAATACCCACTGTTGAACCTCTCAGTAAGTGATGATTACCTTGGCTGGCCTAATTAAAAAATGAATATTTTCAACAACAAGGATACATTCTAATGAATATGTGTCAAGGATGAATTGCAAAATAATAAAAATAATAGTAATTGTAATAATAATAATAATAATAATAATAACATAATAATAATAATAATAATAATAATAGTAGTAGTAGTAGTAGTAGTAGTAGAAATAATAATAAAAATGATAATAATAGTAATAGTCAAATATATGAAACATAGCATGAATACATGGCAAACAA
The DNA here is from genome assembly GCA_003991215.1 of Morbakka virulenta. Taxonomy (NCBI): domain Eukaryota; kingdom Metazoa; phylum Cnidaria; class Cubozoa; order Carybdeida; family Carukiidae; genus Morbakka; species Morbakka virulenta. The sequence continues at coordinate 148,549 of RDPX01000054.1, forward strand.
CAATGATACGTAATTTCTCCTTAGCTTGCATAAAAACAAACCCAATTTGAATTAAAAATGTAATATTTTAAGGGGACTAATTATCTTCTATCCTATTCCGTCTATCTCTTGCACCTCTCAGCAATCTATTAAATAACACAGAATTCGGATACGAAATTAGCACGGGACGATAAAATCACCTGTTCCACACGAATCACCTGAAACTACACTCTAAGAATGATAAATTAAAAGGACTTTTGAACACAATAAACATATTTAGTGATGACATTAAAATGCAGAAATGTGCCAAAGCATCCTTTAAAGGGGAAAGACTGACAAATACATCAAGCGTAAAGCTAGGTGCTACAATAATTATTCAAGAACTCGATCAGGCAGGTACATATAAATATTTAGGCATTAAAGAAGACTATGGTATCAAACACTCAACAATAGAGGGAAGGGACCGAAAAGAATAGTATCGAAGAATTAAGATGATCCTGAAAAGTGAGCTGAATTCATCGAATAAAATCACATCGCAATTAAAGATAAATAAAGAATTATGTACTTGAATTGATATGGCTATACCATCTGAAAGAAATGTTGCGACAAAAGAGATTAAGAAAATTGCAAAATGCAAAGATCTCGAAATAGAAATCAGCAAAATGTGGAATGCCAAAATGACTGTCATTCCAGTTGTAATAAGAGCTCTTGAGCTTATAAGAAAAGGAATAAATTGGTATGTTAAACAAATACCTGGTAATATTAGAATCGAGGAACTGTAGAAATTTGTGCTTCTTGGAACAGCACATTTACTAAGAAAAACTCTATCCATGACTTGATCATTGCTTGATTCCGGCATATTCAAAGCAATGACGTACACAAATGTTGTAAAGCATGATTTTTTGGTAGTAGTAATAATAATAAGAGGAACATAAATACAAAAAATAAAGCAAGTACAAAAATTCTATAACTGTAATTACCGGTACGTCATAATTATGATATCAAAAATGTTTTATTGTACCTTAAAAATGGGGAGGAATGTGTACTTTTATTTCGTAGTAAATTATGCAAAAAGTTAAAAATAAGAGCTACCATGTACAACTATATCAAAATATTACAATGTACTTTAACAAGCAGTTTTTATTATGAAATCAAACTCCCGATTGCTATTTTACTCTAAGAAACCCTGTTTATTGACTAACACTTATGAGGTGTATATCCTAACATTCTGAAAGCATAAATATCTTGGATATTTTTAAATTGTCATCTGCCATCATTACTTGTTGAATTGATTGACTGGCACAATGTTAAGTAAAAAATGAAAAGGGTTACAAAACACAAACTTATGTTATTAATACTAAGGATGATGCTAGCATTAAAGCTGCCACAAACACTGCTACTATTTCTACGACTACTACTACTGGTAATAATAAGAATAATAAGAATAACAAGAAGAAAAAGAAGAAGAAAAAGAAGAAGAAGACAAAGACGAAAGAAAACTAGGTGCTTCAGCTGGTTATATTTTCATAATTACCATAATTATCAAATCCTGTCCCACGTAGGAATGTTGAATGTATCGATGAACAGCCTCTTCTTTCCCCTGTTCTAATTCATTTCTTGAAAGACATAAATATCTGTCTTATTTAGTTTCTTAACAAGCTAGGGAAGCCAAGTCAAATTTGTCCAGCTTGTTTCTTCCAACAAAATATTCGTCTGCTGCTTCTCCAGTATAATAATCCGAATGGCTTGAAAGTTTCTGTTTAATTTCTAGGACCGTCCAGCTAGAAATTTTTCTCTCTCCAAGGGCTTCTATCATTTTGTCTCAACAGCTTATTTTCAAAAGTAACAAATCAAGCGTCAGTCGCGACACTTCTCTCACAGTTTTCATGACTGTAGAGAGTAAGATCGTTCTTTCTGTCATTTCATAAATCCTAATTTTGGTATTTTTGGAAATATTTATATTATGCCAGGTATTTTTGAATCCCTCAGTTCCTTAATTTGTTTTTTCAAACTGCTTTTATTAGTCCTAGGAAAGCGATCTAGTCTTGCTTACTATTTTCTTTTCGATTCTTTTACATCCTTTTACAAATTTCCCTTCAACCTTGCAGTCTCGCCGATGACGGCTTACTTTGATGATTTCAACTTTGTTTTTGTTTTATTGTCTGGTTTTTCGCAGGTATATGGAACTGTAATTATTTAATTCTTGTCATTGTATCTCGTTTTAGACTTGACTCAAATAGAAATTTTTAGGCAGAGGAACAAAGAAGTAAATTTCCAAATTCTGGGAGTGTCGGATCAAGGTATCATAGTTTTTAGCCAGATGTTGTTCAGAATAATTCCACTGTTTAGGGTATTGGAATCATTATAAAATGCTGAATATCTGTTATTACAATATGGTAGCAGATTTTATGGAAAGTGGAGTTTCTTTAAGTCAATTTTTATACTCGAAGCCAAGCATTAATATTTTACCATTAGTTGTGCCATTACTATTATTGTGTCTGAAATTATTTTCATGACTTTCAAAATTTAGAGAAGACCAAAAGAAAGAAGGAAAGCAACATCAGTATAAAGTGAATAGAAACAGGTTGGTTCATTTTGAATTTCACCCTAAGCAAGGCTGGAAGCCATGTAAGTGCTGATTGGCACTTTTCTTATTTGATATTTTTCTTTTAATTATTATTATTCTTTTTCTCCGACTTTTCCTTTGTCGGGTAACATATTGGCGAGTATGGTATCTCCATCGTGTACGGTCCTGCGCATCCTCCCTCTTGAGCCCCTTTGCTGCTATGTTTTCTTTAATGTTTTCCTTTCATCTGCGCCTCGCTATTCCTTGTCTTCTTCGTCCTGGTATTTCTATCTGCATGCATTTCTTCCCAACATACTGTTCATTTTTTCTTTCAACATGCCCAAAGCATCAAAGCCGATTTTCCTGCAGCTTCTTGTAGGCTTCTGCAACGTTTAAGTATTTTCTGATCTGGTTTTTTTTTTATCTTGTCTTTTTTGCTTAGCCCTTTGTCCAGCGCAGCATCCTCCACATCAAACTGGCTTTCTTGTCGTTTGGTGAGAGGCACGGTTTCCATCCTGTACAACATTGCCTGTCGAGCCAAGGTCTTGTACACCTTTCCCTTTAGTTTAACTGGCACCTGCTTGTTACATAAAATACAGGTCGATTTTATCCAGCTGTCCCACCCTACTTGGATAACTTTGCTCTTGCTCTCTCCATCACTTTGGATCATCAAGCCACCTAAGCTTTGTGCGAATCTTCACCAGCAATCTTTATTTGTGGTAAATTAGATTTCTTGTTGATGCACATAAACTCAGTTTTTGTTTTACTGATCTCCAACCCTCCTCTTTCTAATCCACCCCTCTATTTTTCAAGCTCGCTTTTCGCCTCATATTTTTTCTTATTTACCAGTACCACGTCATCAGCAAACTACATGTTGTGTGGGCAGTCTCTTCTAATATCATCCGTCAGCTTGTCAATAGCTATGGCGAACAGCAGTGGACTCAGGGATGGGCCTTGTTGCAAACCTACTTTGACCGGTAATGGCTGCGTCACCCCCACTGAACTTCGGACCATGTTCTCACATTCCACATACATCTCTTGTATAACTTTCACATACTGTTTATTTACTCCTTTGCTTCATAAACAATACTGCAGTACACCTCTGTCGTAATCTTTTTCAAGGTCAATAAATAAGAAGTGCAATTCTTCATGATCTTTCCTGAACTTTTCTGCCACCGTCCTTAGTACAAAGATTGAGTAAACTATACTTCTTCGGCATAAAGCTAAATTGTTGCTCACTCACTTGCATTTATTCCCTTGTTCAATCATCTAACACTCGTACCCAGAGCTTCATTGTGTGGCTTAGCAGTTTGATGCCTCGATTGTTTGAGGAATTATGTACGCCACCTTTGTTTTGGGACTTGTCCTACTGCTTTCCTCTCCTTCTGAGATTTTCTTCATTCATCAGCTTTTCAAAATACTCTTTCCATCTATTTAGAATACCACCTTTATCATTTATTACTCTGTCATCCTCATCCTTGATCCTCTTGGCCTGCTGGATGCCCTTGGATGCCTTGTCCATCTATTTTGCTATTCCAAAAATCTTCTTCTGTCCACCTGAAGTGTCCAGGTTACTAAACATTTCCTCATACACCACCTTTTTAGCCCCGAATACGGCAACTTTAGCCTCTCGCTTTGCTTCCAGGTACTCCGCTTTCTTTGTATCACTCCTATTTCAGCACCAGGCTTTGTATCTCTTCCTTTTTTTCATGAATTGCTTCTTAAACCTCCTCTGACCACCACAATGCTTCTTTATCCCTTTTCTTTCTTCCAGCTCACTTTCCCATTGTTGTTTCTGTTACCCTTCGGATAGTTTGGGCTGTTGTTTCCCAGTTCACAGGTAATTCATCCCCTAATCTCTCTTGCAGTGCAGTTACAAATCGCACTACTTTTCTGAGATTAACTAAGTATATTTATTTCATCCACAAAACTCTAAATCGATTCATGTGTTACTAGTTAATTTAAAAGCTAAACTCAACATTTAAACACAAATGCTTTTAAATAGAAAGGCTGATGAATTTGATGTTTTGGGGGTTTTTTATGTTGTTGTGAGTCACCAGAAATCAAAGCTAAAAGTTACTCGAGGATGAGGGTTAATGAGATGAATGGATTGACAGGTGGATGATGATAAGTATTTTGAAATGGACGGAAAATATAAATGAATTAATAAAATTTGATGACTTATAAGGAAGGTTTTGACAAGTGTCTCTTGATATTTGATTTAAAGATGTCCATGTTGTAGCCCTTCTGAAAGCAATCTTGTCGCAAGGTTCTTGGGGGGGGGGGGAAAGTAATATAGGACGGGTTGAGTGGCTTGGTAAGGATCTTGTTATCAGTATTTGAAATAGAAAGTTTGAGGCCCTCTAGTTTGAGGGATCTATTTTTATGTATGAAAATTAGAAAAAATAGTTTCAATGTTGTCTAAGCTGCCCTATTTAGGAAGAAAACTTTAAAATTCTTATGGGTCATTGGTTATGGATATCCTAAAACTGTAATTGATATACTATATTTCGATATTTCGAATTTTCTCGATTCCTAGGGTCACAAGTAAGGATATTATGAGTATCTTTGAAAGCTATAATTTTGTGCATTTGAATACAATTAGTTTGAAAGGCAGGAGTATAATATTATAATTATTTATTATTGGATTATGAATGCAGATCATATTCATTAAATGTGCAATGCAACAAATCAGTACAGATTCTAAAATTCGTATATAATTCTTAAAAGAAAAATATTTTCCTGTGCTCATTTTCCTAAATAATGATGACCTTTAATTGGATGCTTGCTTTAGTAACACAGGGCACACTACTGTTTAAATGCATTGGTATTCGATGAGGTTTATTTCTTAATTTTAACGTAGGATATTGAACTCTGCTGGTATAAGGCTTGTGCTTCAACACGTCCTCAAAACACGTCTTAACTTTCATTCACTTTTCACTTTGTACCTAAAGCTTAAACAGTGTTTAAAAGCTTGAGGTTAGCTAAATTTAACTGTTCTCAAGTTTTAAATGGAAGTAATTTAACAAAATACATGAAGAATATGACATTTTTCAGAACGTCACTTACCTGATCCAAGTCTGTTTGTGAAGAAATGTAAGAGATAATTCCTTGATTTTCTACAGTGATTATATTTTTTAAATCCTGGAAGTAGAACCTGAAGGAAAAAACAGTACTAGATTGAATGTATTTGTTTATGTTTTAATAATAAACCCGTAAATCAATTGAAATATATTTGCACGGGAATAAAATCCCGTAAAGAATTCAACAATAACCAAACTTATGAAGGAATAACAAGATTCAAAAGGAAGAATTAAACAAAGTATTGTACTTGGCTAAGAAAAACAAGTGATATAAGGCCAGAACAGAAAATACAATTTAGTGATTAATCAAATAACATATGTAAAAACCTCAACTGCTTTAGATTTATGAGTTTAATTTTGAATTTCAAGAACGATCTGACGAGAAATAGAGTGCCGTGTTTTTGGTTAAGAAAGCAGATGGCTATGTAACCTGCAGGTACCAGATTATTCAAACAGAATTTTCTTCTTTTAATCATCGAAATATTTGTAGGCACAAGAGAAATACTCTTGTGCATAGGATTTACATACTTGTAAAATATAATTAATAGACTGAAACAAAAAAAATTGCCAATTTGCTTTACATGGAATCCATATTTACCAGACAAGGTAAAAATTACATTAAACAAAATCCGAATAATAACGTCTTTCTGATTTTATTTTATAAAATCCAAGGAAAATTTATTTTGATATTATAAAGTTTATTTCGACATCTTTATCGTGTCATTATCATTATCTTGTAATAAACTTAGAAGTCATATCATAAACAAAATATCATTGCTGTGGAAACAAAAGCTTAAAAGCTCAAGGAAAAGAATTGTCAAAAAAATAATTGTAATTTTTTTGAGGCCAATGATAACAGATGGAGATATGCGTTTTATACGTAGTTATTCTAAAGATGACAACTGGGAGGAATTACTATTTGCGTCAACAATCGAGGAATTGAAAAGAACAGCATTTTTAATGTGTTCTTTTTTTTTCTACCTTGACATAAATGTTGCCGAACGGACATCAATATTATACTGGTTAGTACCGTAATTATTCGATTAAGCACACGGTGCGTTTAAATAATTCTGGGGATTCTGAAGGGTGGGCTTATTCAGGAGGTGCGCGTATTCGAGGGAGTGCGCTTATTGGAAAAGTCCGTCAACTTATAAAGCACTAAATGTCAAAAATATTTTTATCAGTACAAACAGTACGAAGTAAACGTACAAAGTAATAAATGTCTGAAATATCAACGTCGAAATTTATCAAGTTCAAAAGTGAAATTGACAAACACAAAGATATCTGTATACATAAGAACACTCTGACTTACGCACATTATGTTAAAATCATAATAAAATATACTCACTAAAATATATGTTTTTAGTGCTTTTATTCTTGACCTTCAATTTTTTACTTAGAAAAAAGGGTGCGGTTGTTAAAAAGGAAATCTGCCAAAGAGGATGCGCTTAATTGAGGGAGTGCGCTTATTAACTTTTTTGGATTCCAAAGGGTGCACTTATTCGAGGGGTGTGCTAATTCAAGTAGGTTGCGGTAAATCGAATAATTACGGTAGTATGTTTACGCTTCTCGGCATTTTGGCTAAGATCAAGTGTAGAGTTTTCGTCTCTCCTTGGTCGGTGCTTCGGCTGTAGGGCCCAACCATGCAGGACAGGGGTCTCCAGATGCTTGGGACGTGGCTGAAGACCAACCCAAGAGGAAGGGCTTTCCCACATAGGGTTCTGGAGGGGCAAACCCGTTTGTATTGAATTTTATGGTGTCTTGTGTGCTTTTTGTCCCACTTTTTGTTGCTTCCTTTCAGGTCTTTCATAGATGGATATATGTGAAAGGCAGAAATGGGCCCACTGTTTACTAGGGGTTCCTTCAATGAAAGACCATGTATGTTTACGTAGACCTAAACTATATTTTTATCGCATGAAAAATGTGAGTACATTTTAATAATTAAGACTGTAGCTACAAAAGGGGAAATTGTCCTTTTTTCAGAGAGAAAAATGAGAAGACTTATTTGAAGAAGTAAATACAAGTGAAAAGTAGAAAAAGACAATGTAAGATTTCACCCAAGATAAAGTTCTTGTTCAAATAATACAAATCGCAACAGAACTTCGAAATAAAATAGCTTTCTGATCAATAGAAGTTTGTATTGCAGCCAAAAATAAATTTGATATCAAATTTGACCTTTTAACAATGACATATATATATATATATATATATATATATATATATATATATATATATATATATGTGTGTGTGTGTCTGTGTGTGTGTGTATGTGTGTCTGCGTGTATGTGTTTGTTTGCTTGATTGAAGTAAATTTATGAAAAACTACTGAACCTAGGAAGCTGAAATTTGGAGTGTGATTCTATCTTTATCCGGGAGAGGATCTGAGATTTAAAAGGCTGACCTATGAGGTCATATTCTAGGGAATTAGGGAGCGGCTAATCCCATTTTTAAAGCGAAGGAGGCCTCCAGTAAAAAAATTGAATAAAATAAAAAATATAAAAATTTCAAGATTATTTTNGTGTGTGTGTGTGTGTATGTGTGTCTGCGTGTATGTGTTTGTTTGCTTGATTGAAGTAAATTTATGAAAAACTACTGAACCTAGGAAGCTGAAATTTGGAGTGTGATTCTATCTTTATCCGGGGGAGGATCTGAGATTTAAAAGGCTGACCTATGAGGTCATATTCTAGGGAATTAGGGAGCGGCTAATCCCATTTTTAAAGCGAAGGAGGCCTCCAGTAAAAAAATTGAATAAAATAAAAAATATAAAAATTTCAAGATTATTTTTAATAAATATTAAAACATTTTTTGAAATCAAGAATGTTTATTTACTATAAGCATGGGCAAGGTGTCAAAATTGAGGCTGGAGACAGATTAGTGCAGTTCTGCATAGATTACAAGTTTACAGTCATCAACATATGTTTTGTTCAGCCCAATCACATGAACAACCCCTGGAGGAAAGTATCGAAACCAGGTAGATTTTATTATCGTTTAGAGAATGTGGAAGAGCATGGTACTTATAGCCAAGACTATTCCTGGCCTTACTGTGGAACTGACCATGAGCTTCTTATGGCACAAGTCAGATTGAAATTCAAGAAAACCACTAGTAAGTCAATGGCAAGAAAAAAATTTGATCTTAACAAGATTACATATGACTACACGATCTCCATATCCAACAGATTCCAAGTACGGTGTCAAAATAATACACCAGATTAGAGGTGGGAAGAGATGAAATCCTCTACATGCGATACAGCTAAAGCTACCATGTCAGTAGTAAAAACCAAGAAAGATCTAATTGGTTGTCAAAAGAAGCCATTAAAATTGTTCAAGCTAGAAGAAATGCAAAGGGTGATAGAAATACGGATGGTTTTAGGCAATTAAAGACAGTTACAAAGACTAGTCAGAAGAGACAAAAATATATATTTTTCAGGAGAATGTAAGAGCATGGAAAATCACGGTTCAGCACGCAACTCAGAAAATTTATTCAAGAAAATCAAACAGACATCTGTGAAAGTCACTCTAGGTATCATCAAGGAGTCAAATGGAAGGATTTTGACTGAAGATAACCACTTAAAAGATAGACGGAAAAAGTACACACACACGTTATATCAGCAAGAAGCCACATTGAGTGATGCCTTTTATCTAAAACCATTTGATCCAGAGCCACAAATAACCTAAGAAGAAATACAAGCAGCTTTCAAGTCGTTACCTAACAACAAGCCACCAGGAATAGATGAAATTCCAATTGAACTTATCAAGCCAGGAGGAAGAGGTGTTGTAATTCAGTTAACAAAGCTCTGTCAAGAAATCTGACAAAGTTTGCGATGGCCAAAAGATTGGAAGTGTTTAATTTTTCCACCATTGCCTGAGAAAGGAGATATTATGCAGTGTGTAAACAATAGAACTATAATCTGCCATTGTAGCAAGGTGTTACTTCGCATTATTCAGAGAAGGATGGAGCCCCACATGGAGAGAGAGCTTCCAGAGGAACAGGCTGGTTTTAGAAAAGGAAGAGGAACAGGTGACCACATCGCAAATATGAGATGGCTTATGGAAACATCTAGAGAGTTCCAGGGTAGGGTATACTTCTGTTTCATTGACTACAGTAAGGCGTTTGACTGGTTAGACCATCACCAACTTTGGAATAAGCTGAGAGAAATGGGCATTCCAGAAAATTTGATCATAGTCATTTTAAGCCTGTATGCAAATCAAAAAGCAACAGTGAGGATAAATATGGTGATACGGACTAGCTCAGCATAAGAAAGGTTGTTAGACAAAGATGTATTTTATCACCATATCTTTTCAACCTATATGCAGAGGATATCATGCGTAATGGTTGTCTGGATAAAGATGAAGCGGGAGTAAAAATTTCAGGTAGAAAATTGAAAAATTTAAGGTATACAGATGATACTACCCTAATGGCAGGAAATGTTGACTACCTGAAAAAACTGTTGAAGAAGGTAAAGGCCAAAAGCTCTTAAGTTGGTCTTTATTTAAAAATCAAAAAGACTAAGGTTTTGACAGCAGACAATGTCCAAGACCTCTCAATAGCTGGAGAGAACGTGGAGGTGGTATCAGTTTTTAATTTTCTGGGAAGCCTGATTATTGAAGATGGAGGGTCTTCAGAAGAAATCAAACGGAGGCTCTGCATGGCAAGAAGAACAATGTTAAAGCTGAAGAAAATCATGAGAAGCAACGACTTATCTAGAAAGACCAAAATCAGATTTGTTGAAACTAAGATATTTCCTGTAGCCATATATGGGTGAGAATGGTGGACGGTCAAAAAACAAGATGGAAAGCGAATAGATGCCTTTGAATTGTGGTGTTGGAGGAGAGTATTGAAGATCCCTTGGACCGCTAGAGAAACGAATGAATCAGTGATCGATAGAGTAGCACCTAAAGTAAGTTTAGAAACACGTATAGCAAAACAGAAGCTAGGATACTTTGGGCAGTGTCAAGGTAATTGCAGCTCTTTGAACTGAAATGGTCTACCATTACATTTCTAATCGAGCAATGCCTTACAATTATCTTGATAGGGCCTTTTTAGCCAACTAAATTGCACTTTTTACCAGAGCAACGTCGGGTACTTCTGCTAGTATATATATATATATATATATATATATATATATATTTATATATAAAGTTGGTTAAAAATCTGGAGAGTTACTTTCCATACGACCTAATTTAAAGGTATTTTCTAACAATAAGGTTTTTTCCTGTTCAACACCGGGATATTCCGTCAAACAAAAACCTTTAGAATACTTCTATAATGTGAACGTAATCATGGGCCATAACTTATGGCAATTTAGTTGTTTTGTAGCAAAGAAACCCTTTACCATATTGCCATTATATTTATAAATAATGCAATCAAAACTAAATAATTTTATAGAGCTTTATTCGTCATTATGTAATCGTAAATAAAATTCACTTTTCGAATATTTCACAGCTTTTATTAATTTTCTATTGGAAAATATTTTTTGGGATGCAATTGAGAACAGAATTGGTTTCTAGCCAGTAGTAGCTGTTAAGCACTTCTTTTGCCATTGATTTGGACTTAATTTACCTACGTTATCTGTACTAGAAAGCAGGAAATATATATGTATAAAGATTAACACAGATAGGATAGACAGGAACAGATGAAGAAACAAGGAAGCCCGTCCTCTTCAAGAGAAAGCACGAACGTCTAACGAATTGATACCTACTACTGTATATAAGAGAATTTCAATGAGTATAAGTACTATATCAAACACTATACATAGTTTATATAATATTATTATTGCATTATCCTAATTCTCATTGTATTCCTCTGGTTCTGAAGAAAAAGTATAATATTATCCACATCACATTATGTAACAAAAAGATGGATGAAAACTATGATGCTAAAATCTTAATACCTCTAACACAATTTTTTCCTTTACTTCTCACTGGTAAACTTATCTTGAACAAGTTCTAAAGCGTACCGACAAATACTGTATAGCGTATCCACTGAGCTAGATATTAAGGCGGATCTCCACTAGACGATTTTTGTGACGATCGTCATGAGAATTCGCGATGACACATGCGCAGTAGCAAAGAATAAGCTTTTCTTACGAAACTTCTGACGATTTTGGTTTTGACGAAAAGTTAAAACAGTTCTAACTTTTCGTCGTGCGCTTGACGATCGTCAAAGAATTAGCCAATCAGATTTCAGAAAAAACGCTTGCAGCGATTTCATCAGTTCAACATGGCCGCCAATAATGAAGAAAGCAGTGATGTGCCGATAATATGTTCTCAATTTCTTTTGCTGCCGGAGCTGCCTCTGAAGAAAACAATGAAGCTCAGGGCATTCAGATTGGTCTGGAAGGACAGGCTCTCGACAAGGAAACATTTCTTCAAGCCGTAAGAGAGTTTAAATGTTTGTGGGATACAAGTGACTCCAACTATAAAAACAGAAATATGAAAGTCAATGCATGGAACACATTGTCATCGCTTTTTAATCAAGAAGGTATGTCAACTTGTAGGTTTTAGAAATATCCTTTGGTCTTATTTATAAATTAAGAAACAGTTGGAAAGATTTTGAGAATTTTACCTGCCTGTTTTCCCCAAACCAAATAGGTATGGCATAACTGGGTTATTTTTGGAACCTATTCAATCGTCTGATTTGTGACTCTGCTGCTGTAGTCATTTATTTTTATTTACGTGCTTTTTCTGCCGTTTTTATCGCGCAGAGAAGTTTGCTTAAGTTTTTTTTTTCTCGTGTCATTATGATACAACCAAAATAACAGGAAATGATATTTAAGTAGCCTCTTCCAACCCCTTTCACTAACGACATAGCAAGGTATATCACTCGGATATGCTAAAGCCGATGAATAGAAAAGATTATATTACCCTGTCAAACTACGTAATAACTTACTATCTTGTTAATCCTACAACATGGAATAAGCAAATTCTAATTGATAAAATGAATTGACGAAATATTAACGAAACATAAATTCAAAATATCAGTATTTTTCTGTTTTTATTTTTAGTACCATTCCTGCAGAAAACCTTTAAAAATTTAAAAGATTCTTTGAAAAAATGCCTCGACAAGAGAAGAGCCATGATAAGATCAGGAGCTGCTGCAGTATTTCTACCTGCATGTAAATATTTTGAAGTCATGCGTTTTCTTCACGAAAAAACTTCAAATTTACCTACTGACAGCAATGTGGACATTTCACCAGGAGCTTATAGCTGTGTGTTAGGAACCAGTAATTCGGAAGATCAGCTGGAATGTCCCTCTCCACCTATTTCAATTTCTGCCACACCATCATTTACAGTCGTTCAAAGTTCTTCGAATTCACCGCTATCGATACATGGGAGTTCATCTATTCCATCAACACCCACATATGAAAAGCCTTTAACTCAAGACAAACCCCGCAAGCGATTGAAAAGAAAATACACCCCAGAGCAAAGTGCACCTGACCCATTTCTTCAACACATGCAGCAAATGGATGAAAAAATGATGAAAATGGTTGATGGAGATAGGGAGGCTGAACAGGACGAAGCAACTACATTTTGCATGAGTTTGATACCCGTGTTAAAAGATTTTGATAAGAAAAAATTGAGATTAGCAAAAGTTAAAATTCAACAACTATTATACGATACAGAATTTGGTGATGAATAAGATAAAATACATGTTTTTTTTGGAAGAAAGTTCAAAATCAGTCCGTTAGGCACAATTTCCTAAAAATCTGGGCATTTTTTAGAGCCCGACCTTGGTTGTATATCTGTGAAGCGTTTGTCATGTAATGGTTTTAAAACTTTTTCAGAATTACAAAACGTGCTCTGAATTTTTATTGAATTTTTTGTGAGCTGAGTTCTGCTTTCTTATGAACTATTTTTTATGATAAATAACTGAGATATTTTCATTTTCGAAAATACCTTCTGCACTGCAGAATGTAGCCTGCGATAAGAAACTCTTTCAAGCTCGAACTCCGCATTAATGTTGTGTGCCTTAGTTGCTCTCCTAATTGTCTAATGAATTTACTTATCTGTGATTGTTTCATTTTTAGGAAAATTTTTAGGGTGAATGTTTCTCGAGTTTCTAAATTCGTTTTTGGAAAATCCTGGAAAATAGAATGTTTTATTTTTCAATGCATTAGCAAAAACTAAATAATTGCGAAGAAAATCGGGCCCAATTTTCGAAAAATTGTAACATTTGGGATATTTTAAACATGGGCGGCGCCACATTTTCCAAAGTGAGGGGGCTTAGAAAGACATTTTTCAAAAGCGCTCAGTTTAGTGTCACCCACAGGCCCCACCATAGTTGGGTCCAAGGACAAAGGAAAATTTTTTATTCCAAATGCTGTAGATTGTTGGAAAATGCAACGTTTTTTGAATACGTCTTTAATTATATATCAAACATTTTGCAACAAAATGTCAATTTATTAGGGAAAAATCAAAATAATTGTAATTCATGTCTCATAAAGTTGCGTTTTAAAGTCTTGGATACAACAAAAGAATCTGAGTACAAGCAATTTCTCAAGTCATCTTAAAACTTCCCGAAACTACAAACAATCAGTAGAGTCTTAACAGTTAAATGATGGGGGTAGAGAAGCAACACAGAGACATCTGATTTGTTCTTTACCACCATATATGTTAATGATCATTCCATATCAGTGTATCACAAACACCATTTCAGATCACTGTAATACGGGTCACTTTATAATACACTATACTATAAAAGATGATTACTTAGCAAAAAAGTGTGGCATGGGGGGCGGCCCCATGTGGCACCGCCCCTGTTTTAGTCAACATTGCAAAATAGTCATTTCTTAAATGCAAGAGTTTTATATATTTTTGCTTATATTGGAATTTAATACAGACATATTTATAATATTTAATATTTAATACAGACATAGACATAATACAGTTTTCATACAGACAGAAATTATCTTGCTCGGCCTATTTTATTCAATTGCCAGTCGAGTGCACCTTCATTGTTGAAGTATTCTTTGAATTGCTCTCTGACCCACTTGGCTTCCTCCCCATAATTTCTCGAAGCACCGACACCTTGAATGGGCGTTATACCATTCATGTCTTTCGTGTCTTGCCTCCATTCACCAAGGCAAAGTCCATTGGGCCCCTCATGGTCTACAAATGTATTTGGACAATAATGATTGGATCTCTGGTCAGTTTCGTTTACAGTCATCAAAAAATTGTGCAAGGCAACAACCGCTTTTGTTATAGCAATAACTTTAGGTACTTTTGCAATAATTGGCCTATGGAAAACACGAAAACGACTGGCACAGATACCAAACGTATTTTCAATGACTCTTCTTGCTCGACTGAGCCTATAATTAAAAACTAATTTACTTTCTGAAAGGTTTGAAAAAGGATAGGGTTTCATCATATGTCTTTTAAGACCAAAAGCATCGTCCCCAACGAACACATATGGCAAAACTTTATTGGATCCTGCAATTTTGCTGTCAGATGGTGTATTCAGAAGATGATTTTCTATGGCATATCCCAGATTGCTATTAGCATAAACACTCCCATCACTTTGGCGTCCACTATCACCTATATCAACCAGCGTAAACTTATACTGTGCATCGCATACTGCCATCAATACAATACTGTGGGTCTTTTTGTAATTGAAAAAAGTGGATGACTGATTAGCAGGAGCAAACATTAAAACATGTTTTCCATCAATTGCACCAAGTGCATTGGGGAAATTCCAACGAGATTCAAATTCACAGGCAATTTTTTTCCAGGCTTTTACTGAAGAAGGTGTTTTAATATACCCAGCATCTTTGAGTCTATTCCAAATGGAATTACATGTTTCTTCGATTATTCGGCCAACAGTTGTGGAACTCATTCGATAATTGGCACCAATAGTTGAATGAGCATCTCCAGTGGTTAAATATCGCAGTGTGACTGCTAGTCTCTGGTCAGGTTCAACGGGCTCTCTCATATTAGTTGTACTCTTCCTAATGTCGGGCTCAACTAATTTTAGCAAAATTTCGTATGTTTCTGGGAACATACGAAAGTACTTGAAGAATATTTCGTGGTCGTGTAGTCGTAAGTCTTGTATCAAAAGCTTAAACTCTCCCTTTTTATTTCTTTCCTCGTAGAGCTTTCTTACCCAGAACCGACGTTTCTTTTTTACAGTTTCGGTATTCTGCTTAAGCATTTTCTGACCCTGATAATAAAGAAGTAATTTCCTTCGACGAAGCACCAAATAGAGAACATATCTTTTATTTACGGCAGCCATTTTACAAAATGTGTTTTTCGTTTACAGAAAACCGCTAAAAAATCGTCTCGTAGTGGAGATGCCTGTACGAAATCGTTGAAAATTTCGTGAGAAAAATCGTCGCGAATTTTTAGGACGATCGTCACAAAAATCGTCTAGTGGAGATCCGCCCTTATGTATTGCATAAGTAAAGTGTTGCATTGTATAAATGATGAGTTAGAACTAGACAAAATTGGCTGTATAAATAAAAAGAATGGAACATCAAATAGTTAATAAACGGTTGTATATTATATACAGTAGCTGCTAAGTAGCTCTTAACTCCAGGGGTTCATAAAAATGTTAATGAATTAATTAATGTATGGCAAATTCAGAACGCTACATGGCTCGAAAATTGGAAATTTAAGGATGAATTCCCGAGATAACGGTCCTTTTTATCTACACGCATTGGTCATGTGAAGAACAGGATACAATCTAAATGCAAGGTTACAAATATACTGTAAAATGTAAAACTTTTTAATTGCTATCTTTAAGAATTATAAATGCAAAAGTGTCTAGTGAAAAGTCCTCGAAAGCTTTATTGTCATTCATTCAAAATCTAACTAAGCGTTCAAATGGAATTATCTGTCGCTGTTTGCTTAAATTCCCTTTATAAATTATTTTGAATGATGCAGACGATTTTTCTTAAATGTTGTTGCACTTCCTTTTCATTTTCAAATAAACGTAAGTAGGAATAGCTTGTGTCTATTTTTCCTGGAAGCTTATTCGTTGATGAGCAATCTGGTCCTGGGTTACCGTACTTGTCTGTGGAAATTTCTCCTTCGTCATTCTCTTCACTCATTTGATTCTTCAACAGTCCCTCGTCTGTCCTGACGGGCTCAGCGTTAACTACTTTGTACTCTATTTTAAAGATAACACTCTACCCTAGTTATCAAAGACTTTAAAGGAATCGTCGCCATTTAAAAGAAGAAATGCTTGTTTATCTTCGAAAATGCTTGCTATTAAAAAACAATTTGCTTAAGGATGCCTTTCCACGCAATGTCTAGCATTTTATAGTGCCCAGTAAGGACAATGTTGGAAAATGTTTCCTCTTGTCAATCGCATTGATTAGCCTGCAAACAGCTGATAATTATTAAAAGATTTTTCAGAACTTATACCCCCAAGATCCATTGAATACAACTTTGAGATCGTATTTAGTGGCTAAAACACGATGTTTATTGATTTCAGATGGTTAATAGGAAGAGTTCCTGAGCAATTCGTTAGTAATAACACAATCGTCTTGGCTTACGATCACTTGGTAGTCAAGATTGAATAGGTGTACTTGAAAAGAGTTTCTATGTTCTGCGCCTGAAACAGTTCCTTTTCACTAATCAATGGCACTTCCATACGGTGATCACTGGATTATACAAACGGGACCCTGGCGAAAGGCGGGTGACTTGGTCAGCGCCATATCAGGTCCTTTGTCAATCTAGCAGTAGTTCTGGCAACTTACTAAAAGCACTAGGCAGGAGCAAAACCAATGAGATCCAGTAGAAGTATCCTGGTTGGACTAGGGGTGTGACTCACAAGACGTCAAATTCTAATATTGTGGTAACCAAGCTTAGTTAGTTAGTTACCACGATCTACATAGAACTGGGTATTTACATACAATATTCCTCGACCTCTCGGATCCACTCCTTGACTCAAGTAGAATTCATCCAGCTTTTTCCTAGTTCCTATAAAAATTGAGAAGGTGTCTTAAGCCAATGAAAAAGCCTTTCCTTTTCTATCTAATCCTGGACATATTCAAGAGGATCGTGTTTATAAAAATTGATGGATTTCTGGTATATTAATCCCCAATTAATTCTATGGAGTAGGATAGCTCCCGTAGAAACGACTTCCCCATACTTATCTATTTTTGGCAATTCAAATGGTTCATGACTTTGCCATTGAAGCTTTCTCTACTATATCCATCTATCGCTTCTTTGGCCTGCTTTGTTTCCTTTTTTCTTCTATATTATTTTATACTTTCTTCTAATTGGGTTACCTCTCTTATTAATTATATACGCCAAAAACCACCTCTTTAATTTTCCTCAACTTTCTTACTACGTTAGTTATTTGACAAGTTTTTAATTTCACATCAAATTATTTTTCCTATACAAGTGCTTCAAAATTCATTCAATTAAAAGATTTTCATGTATTTTTGCCTTTTCACTGTTCCCTTTATGTCATTTATTACAAACATTCAATATTGGAAAATGCACAGCTGACTTGTACATAAATCAATAAAACATGTAATATTTGTTCGGCTGTTATTTTACAGAATTATCGAACTTCTCAATACTTTTATAAATTAATTTCAAACATGTCTTATTGTCATTCACTTTGGTGTATGCAACAAAACCCTGTGTTATATGTAAAAACCTTCCTCAGGATAACTGTTACATTGCTAAATAGTATGGCCATTTTGTAGATCATAGTTTCCAATGTTATTCTTGAAACATTCTTCTTATTATTATTATTAGACCTTCATCCGACGTTTGTCAGGTCGGCCGCTCGACACCTATCCCTCCACTTGACTCGGTCTTCCCAATCTCTTTCACTCGCTCCCACTTTTTTCGTGTCTCCTTCTATGACGTCCCTCGGTCTAAGCTTTTGTCGTCCTCTACTCTGCCTTTCTGCTACTGATGCCTGCCATACTGCTTTCAGAATATTGTCATTTTCTCTCCTCATTACATGTCCATGCCATCTTAACCTTGCTTTTCTTGCTTTCTCTTTTATTTTCCTTAGCTTTAAAAATCTTCTTATGTCATCATTTATTCTATGTTCGTGCAAGGATATCCGGGTTAGCCACTTAGCATTATCATCTCCGTCGCTTCTAGCATGGTCTCCTCTGCCCTTTTTAAAGGCACGGCGTCTTGGGCATATAGTAATACTGGTTTTACTGCTGAATAAATCTTCGTCATGAGTTTTATTGGCATTCTCGTGTCGCATACTATGCCACTCATTTCTCGCCACTTTGCCCAAGCTTTTCTAACTCTTGTCTTTTTGACACCCCCTTGTCGCTGAATGGTTGTTTCTATATAGCAGAACGATCCCACTTGCTTAATCACTTCCCCATGTCCATCTCTAATATTAATGAATATTTGCTCACTCTTTGTTTCTTTTTTCTTGCTATTCATTTTTAAACCTCTTAATTCCATCGCTTCCTGCCACCTGTGAAGCTTTGATTCCAATTCCTCTCTATTATCTGCTGTTATGGTCAGGTCGTCTGCACACAACTGCTCCTCTGGTAGTCCTCTGCTTATGTCCTTCAAATATAAAACTATACGAATCATCTTATTCCTGACAAGATAATCAATAGCATGTTATTATCCTATTATCTGGTAAAATTTGTTAGCCAATAAAATACAAAAATTATGGTTATATATTTCAAAATAAAACAGTAGGATGGTACAAAATTTCAATATCATAATTAAAAATTAAAATAGTAAACTGGTCTGGCTTCACATCAAAACGTTTCTCCATCCATCACTAGCTTTTATGAAAATTGATGTCTCCTCTCATCTGATTTTTTTATTAACTATGAGTTGGTAAATGTACTTCTTCCCTATTAGGTCCTGAGTTTTTGTGTCTTTTTCTGTTAGGTGAATTTGTAAAACTACTTTGGCAGATAGTTCATTTGTACTGTACCACCTCTGTCAAGATAGCTTTAATATTTGTTCACAAGTTAGCCTGCTAATTACTATCACTTTTACAAAACATGTACTCTTAAAAAAATGTAACTATGTATAAAATATTTGATATCTTATTTTTTCAAAAATAATCACAGTACTAAATAACAGGCAGCATTATATAGCATGTCATATAGAATTAATTAATCGCCATTAATTCAAAGTTTTGCAAATATCTTTGTCTTTAGTAATTTAATCATTTGCCATAAGGGATTTCTTAAATATTTTAAGAGTATCACTTTATCGGGCATTAAAACATACAATTTCATTCTCTTGGAATTACTTTTTCAGTTTTCGACATTTCAACTGACATACTGGATCGTGCACAACAGATCTTCCTCTATCTGCGTGATCTCTTCTTGACATCAACCCAGATATTTGTAAAGTTAAGCTTGAATATCGTTTAGTTGGATCTGGTTATGCTTCTGTCGGAACAAAGTGGTATTGAACTGTTCTAAACCACAAAAGTCTGCATTCTCTTTTCATTTATAAACTTCAAGTGAAGACAATTTTTCTCTTAATTTTTAGAGACATTTCTTGGAATTATACTTTTTTGAACTAGCAAACTGCCTGCAAAATGCCTCTTAAAGACTCATTCACTGCCTTGGTTTTCTTTTGCCTGCTGCTGTTATCGTAAATCGTAACCTTTTTTCTTATATATTAACAGTGTGCAGTTTACTACTGCTCATAAGCAAAACGCCCATAATACCCATAGCGCTATATCTGGCTATAAACAATGCTATTTGCTTCCAGTACATAGGTTTACCTAAAGTGCTACCAGGAACAATAAATCTTCTATTTCTACTGTTTTCAATGAATCAAAGGTTTTGGCAGGATTAAGGCTATATTTTATATCTCTGCTGAAATATTTAGTTCTTACTCTAATCTTGCTGACTTGTCTGACTGTCATCTTCTTTCTCACCTCCAATTGATATGCTATTTTAAAGTTTTTATATTACGTCAGCCTACGTTCTCTAACATCGTGTAACGGACAGATTTCGCTAAATATACTGAATATGATTGGATTCCAGTTATTATTTCTCAGAAAAGTCCTCCTCTGTTATTTTCTTTTCCCTGTAAGATTTTTTTTTAACTTGCATCTTCCAGTCATTTTTTACGTATTGGTGTCCTAAAGAACTGTGTCAAGTTGTTAAATTCACACCTTATGGACCAATTATTTTATCACCAATTATCAATAAATTCTATGAGTCTTCTAGGATTCTTTCTCTTATCTGGGTGCATTCTTTCGCGAAGTAATACCTTAGGGAAATCTGCAGGGTTTTGCATGCAAGGCATTTGAGGAAGCTCCAGCTTTATGGTGTTTCTGATTACACGCTGGACATCAACTTGTCTTTTTTGTGTGACCCTAAGATAAAGGTCGTTCCAGAGAGGCAGTCCTCCCCCAGCTGTTCTATCAATGACGATATCTTCCAAGAATTTTTTCTAATCCTACATTGTATTCTTGTTAAGACAAATGAGACAATTTGTTTGAAAAAGAAGAGAAGATAATTCATTTTGAGCTTGACCTATGATCTGTTATTTAATGAAACAAAACAAGAATTGTAACGTTTAATTTTCCAAAAAACAAACTTTCTTATTTCTCATTATTTCAGATATTCTTCCTTGCAAACCTATAATGATGAATAGTTTTCAAATGCCTGAAAGCCTATCTTTTTGCTTCTTTTGATTGAAGTTTTGTTATGACCTTAATGTAAATCTTTAAAAATGCCTATTATCAAAACGAGCTCAACGGTATTCAAATACCATGCATTGCAGGTAAGTGTCCATAATCCTATATTCACATTACATCCTAAATAAATAGAAAAAGTGCTTTCAATAGTTGTAATGCGGAATCCATTTTAGCATTTCATGACACTTAAAAAGCCTCTCATTCGAAAAACATATAAAAAAGAAATACCTTTAAGGCTCCAAAGAAGACTGGCTCACTTTGTGTTTCAGGAATCATCCCATCCTCAATTCTATACAGTATCTCCATTCTCTCCTGCATCGAATACTGCTGTCAACTCTGCACATGTGATCAAGCTATATTGGTCTGTTGCATTGCATAGAACATCAAATCTGTAAATCTATTGACCATGATATATTCAAATTCCAAATTAGATTGCCCTTGTCGTGATCCTAATGTGGTTTCCTTGTTTCTTTCCTGTAGGATCTTCCACTGGCACTCTTTAACCAAACCTGTTTCGTTAGTTCCATCTTTGACAGCTTTCTAGTGATTTACTGTACTTGCATCTATCTCTAAAATGTTCATCAATACAACGTCAACTGTTGTAAAACATTTTACAGCAACTCTTTTTTTCTTGTAGGACCTAAATTTAAATAATAATATTTGATTGACTTACAAATCAACATGAACAACTCATAACTAAAATAAGCCCTGGGTTTTCCTTAAAAGAAATCAACAGAAAACAGGAAGGCCAAGCAATAATATATAATATATAATATATATATATATATATATAATTAAGTACATGACATAATTTTTTATACTTGTTTTTTCGTCAGCAGTAAAAGTAAGGAGCTTTACTGGTCTCTAATTTTTCATCCATTGGAAAGACCATCCAAGGTCTCCCCATTTATATACTTTTTGTTCCACTTTTAACTCTTCCAAAATCTTCCGGGTTTTTTTTTAGTAGATCTTAATTCCACCCTTTATTTAACTCTTATTTTTAATTACTGTGTAAATAGCTGTTAATTCTTCTCCCAGACCAATGTTTCTGTCGCCTTTAGCCATTGTTTCAGTATTTTAAAGTAGACAAGTATTCTTACCTTGAGTTCATGCAAAAGGACAAATAGCACAGAATAATATATTTCTTTCATCCTAATAGGGTTTTATGGGGTTAATATTGTCCTTTAATATTTAAACCTTATTGTTAGTTTTTTACAGCCAGTTCATTATTTAAATCCTTTCTGGGAAATCAACCAATGCCCAAGGTAATTACGATCACACTCTACGTTCATTATTTTTTAGGATCTCCGTACGTTCTCTTTTTTGCCATTTGAGCTCTAAACCAAGCCAGCCACCCATCTTTTTTAATGTTATCAAGGACCGTATTTATATCTTTTACAGAGCCTGTAGTAGATAAAGATATAAAAATAAAACAATCCGTTAAACTACAGAGTTAATATATAAACAAAATTTTGTAAAATCATGTTCCATAATCTTTATTAAAAATATATATTTCAAGTTTCTTATTTAAATTTATATATTTTAGGTTTATCATTTAGTTTTATATATTTCAATTTTCTCATTTAGTTTTATATATTTCAAGTTTCTCCATAAACCTAAAAATTAAAAAAATCGCTAAACAACAGAGCTAATATTCAAATAACATTTTTTTAAATCATGTATCGTGACCTATATTTAAAATATATATTTAAAGTTTCTCTTTTAGAAATTTTTGTCAGGATCGTAAATTTAAGCTAATTCAAAAGAAATTAAATAGAAAATTGTGAGATTATGGCTTTGTAAATTATCGGTTTTATTTTATGCTTTTAAAAACAAGTGATGAAAAAAAGAAACAATTTGCTTATTCGAAATGCTAAATGACAAAAAAGCTTAAAATAACAGCTTGCTGGTAAAATTGTTACTGAGGAAAGAGGATTTTTTTAGTCTACGTCTTTTAGAAATAAACACTTTGAAGACAATTGCCCTATATCAAATCATAATTCAAATGATTTTCAAATTTTCCAATCTTATCTTGAAATTTTACAAAATGATATTTGTTGACTTATACAACCTCTTGTTGTAAAGGTCACAATGCACATCTTGTGCATGTGAGCAATTTCTATAAATATACAAACGTAATTAAACAAATGACCAACACACAAATTCAGGAGGTATAATTGTGACACCATCTTAGAGTATGTATCAAGATTTGAGTATGATTCATAGAAAAATGCCATTACAGGAAAGGCTTTTCGGGCCCTTTTGTTTCATATTCAAGTATTTTATGGAAAATAATGTAGCACTTTTCCCTGAAATAGGGCAAAGGTCAAAGTTAAAAATCTCCTATGTGTAATTGATTGATGATATTTGTTTATTGCCAAAATGAGTTTACCTAAGAACACATTTCTAAAAAGAATGAAGTATGCCTCTTAAGACGTTGGTTGTTGTTTTTTTCCAACATATACCATCTCTTTTGTAACTTGTAACATTCTTGAACCCCTACGGTATCCTTATTTAATGGATAATAATGACTATTTGTTATTTCCTTGCCTTCAGAGAACCTTGAACCAATAGCATGTTGAAATGTTTTAGAAATGTACTAACAGGATACTTCCTAATAGTCCTTAATGTAATGTGAATATTCATTTTATTCCAGTAGAAATTCAAGGAAATGTTGTGTGTTGCGAATATATTCCAATCAGGTAAGTTTATGATACCTGTGCTTCTGGGGCATCATGTATTTTGCTATAAAATGATAAAAATTTAAATTGTTTTATTTAAGACGGATATTAATTTTATTGGAAAACAGTGCTTTAAGAAGCCTCTCTTCATGTAATCATGATCAAGAATAGCAAACCACAAGCAAGCTCGGTATTCTGTCAATACATTACATTCTTCCTCTACAAATAATTTGTCCTCAGCTCTAATTCTAGTTCAGAATTCCTAAAAGACCCTCATAAAGTGAATAAATCAAAAACTCAATAGATGGTAAAGGACCTTATTGTAGCTCACTAAATACTTTTGTGGATTGCAGACTAAGCATATTGTAGATCAGAATAAAGCCAACAACACCCTATTCTTACATAAAATTAAAAAATGAAATCCCTTATAAGGGCACGGTCTGAGCCCCAGTTACAGGGGGGAAATGACGTTAAAACAAACAAAAAAAAATGCAAAAAAAAATTGATCGATGAAGTTTGAGCCGAGTACTAGTTCAATATATTACCTGTCGAACAAGTTTCCATTGAGCTACAGGGTGATTTTTCAATTGCCTACAAATATTTTTTGGGTTATTAATGAGTTACAAGTCCAATAACGAGGTATTAATAAAACTTTCATGTACGGATGGCATCAATGATCTCATATTTCAGATAGTCTTTATAAATAATGCACCTGTCTGATTTATAGAGGCCCTAGAAAATACTTAATTTATGCTATCATACAGTATAGAAAAAACATCTACATCAGAATAATGGATTTGCTCAGCTCTTGTAGAAGGTAATAGGTAGTTTTCCTTATATGGTACATGATGTCATCAGGTTACAGTCCCAAATGAAGAATTACTACTTGATGGAAAGTATTTTCTGATAAGTTTTTGGATAGAAAACACGTCTTTTAAATAGCTACACTTGCCATACAAATATGTTTTTTTCGACCTACCTCCAAAACTTAAGATATTTTATAAATAATCTTGCCAATACCTTTGTGTTTAATCCTTGTTGGTAACATACATTCACCATTTTTCAACTTAAAATGTTCCTTTGTAAAGATACCAAATTTTAAAACCTGGCTGGCATCCAAATACTTAATGTCAGCCTTACAGTAGGGTTCACCTCATTAGTTGACAAACCCTCTAGAAATTGTGTCTTGTAAAAATACCTTAGAGAGTAGACATGTTATTTCATCGGCTGTACCTTGTCATTCTTTTCTTTCCTTTTAGTCTGATTTAGAGATTCTAAGTAAGCCTAGTTTTTAATACCAGTGTCTTAAAATCTAGTAGTATATCGTATAGTAGTATAGTAGTATATCGGGGTTTTTTCTCCGTTGACAGGCCAACATAAGTGTTTATGGCCCAGCATCTAATTAAAAGATGTGATTTGGTAGATGGTAACTTATTTAGAGATCTCCTATCTTCTGCTTTTCCACAGTCAATTAGGAGCCCAAACATTTTGTTAAAGTTAAAAAAGGCATCTCAAACACCAGTTAAATAATATTGAGATAGTGTAGTGCAATGTCGAGCAAGAATAGATGCTTCTAAATGTTATTTCTAGTCCACAGTTCCGATGCCACTGCTGTGAAACTAGCTTCNACAGGCCAACATAAGTGTTTATGGCCCAGCATCTAATTAAAAGATGTGATTTGGTAGATGGTAACTTATTTAGAGATCTCCTATCTTCTGCTTTTCCACAGTCAATTAGGAGCCCAAACATTTTGTTAAAGTTAAAAAAGGCATCTCAAACACCAGTTAAATAATATTGAGATAGTGTAGTGCAATGTCGAGCAAGAATAGATGCTTCTAAATGTTATTTCTAGTCCACAGTTCCGATGCCACTGCTGTGAAGCTAGCTTCTCTATCTAGTCATTTGTATACTATATTTGTATACTATATTTGTATACTCTTGCTTACTTAGAAGCATATGATTCTGATTATTAATTCCTGGCATCTAAGTAAGTTATCGTCAAATAATCCAAACAAACCAAAAATGATAAAGTATATATCAATGCTTACTAAGGCTTAAGTTACAACTTTAATTTTGCTTCATTTGTCTTCTAATACATAAATTTCCCAAAATTCTTATCACTGTTAAACTAATTTATATGATAATACCTTTAGCTCCTTTCTTGTTGGTGTTTATTTGCCATTGATTCATAGTGACTCTGACTATTATTTGCATGGCCTAAAAATCTTCGTTTCAGAATTTTCACTGATTACATACATTCCAGTTTTAATCAGAAAGTACTTATCACTACTTCACCTGCTTTCATCTTGCTTTATCCTACTACGTGTTTTCCGTCCTCTATCGATGTTCATTTATCTCTGGCTTCAGTGTTTTTATTACTCTTTCCAGTTCAATATACTATATTCGTTTTTCTAATATATTGGTATGTGGTGAGTTCAATGCTTATTATGCTCAGTAAGTGAATCTTCATCCCAGGATGGACCTGAAATGTTAGCCTTACAAGTTTTCGTTAGCTCAACCTTTAAGCCAGATTGTGAATTTACTCACTTTTATTCGTAATAGTAATGATTGTAATTGTCCTGTTTTGTTCACCATTTCCCTTTATCTCAATGTTAATCTATTGCCTGCCTATATTATTTACTCTCTAAAAACGTTTGCCAATATTCTTTATTGTGACAGTAATTTTTTTCTTGATTCCATGCATCTCTCCTTGTTATTATCCCTGGATTTGTGCTTTAGAAATATAACCCTGCAATGAGTGTCTTTCTGAATCTTGCTTTCCTTCTTGCTGAAAATGCCCATCTGTTGCTCCTGCCTTTAAAAAAATCCAGAAAACCAGTCTTCCTATCATATCTATTGCCCTATCAGTTTGCTTTGTGCCCGCTGCCAGGTATTTTAAAAGCTAATAAATGGTTTTATTTGTTAACACTAGTTACTTTCATTTTATTCTCGACTGTCTAGACAAGGTAAGGGTGTTGTTTTCATATCTTCGTGATTTTTATTTTGGTTTGGTATTTAGACTTCTTCCAAAGCTAAGATCGTATGGCATTTCTGGTAAGAATCTAAACATCATAGCATTGCTCCTCAACAAAAGTGAGCTCAAAGTTGTCTATTATTGACGATTTCCTGCCTTCTCCATGTTACAGTGTTCCTCAAGGATCTATTGTGGTACCTTTATAATTCTATTATTTTCAAATATGGTCTTTAGGACACTGCTGTAAATAACAAAGCTGTCTTTTTAAATGTTGGTGCGCTTTACCCGTGTCTTAAGAGTGAACTGGCTTCTTTTGATCAGTCCAAAATTGTTAGTTTCGTTCAACTTGACCTTAAAGCTATTGTTGATTGGGATTTCTGTGGCTTCTCACTTTCAATACTTGTAGACGAACCTTTTCCTTAACAGTAGACATAGATTTGCAAACCTTTTTTCTGTGTATATGTTGTGTTCTCTGGTCAATGAAATCAGTTTTTTATACTACTCTGGCTTGCATTTACTGATGACCTTTCCTAAAATCAATGTATTTTAAAAGTCTACAAGTGGGTTACACGTTCTTCAACAAGTACTTATTCAACTACTGTTTTAAAACGCAAAACCCACCCACACACCCCACCCCCCGCCACCGCCGCCGCCTTTTTTTTTGCTGCAGGTAAAGAGACGTCATTAATTGTGGCTCTTCGAGCAATAAACAAAAATAAAAACAAGGATTATTTTGAAAACATAATATATTTATCCTAGAAAAATAAGATATTATTTTTAGAAAAATTTAAGAGCTCACGAAAGAACATTGAATATATTAATTAACTAAAATACCATTTCTGTATAAGTAAATTTCAGAGTATATAACAATCAGTATTGTATTAAGAATATAATACAAATGTTAAGGATACTGAAATAGTGAATGATAAATGATACTAAAATGGTCTCTTTTCGGTTACGACTGTGACAAATAAATGCCTTTTTTTTCACGAAATGTCACAAACTATATTAGACAAATATCATTATGATCAGTATCAGTAACTTTGTATTATATTGCAACCAGAGGACGCACGGCAGCTACAAATAGTGTTCTACAAATTCCTTATCCTTAGCCATTTCCAGAAAAAAAAGGAAATCCGTCTCATTGGATTCTTTCAGCATTGTACGTGCCCAAGTCTCCCACATTCTCCTATAAGAACTCCTTCCAGTTGTATATCTAGTTTGCTGATTTCATGGCAACCCTGTCACAACGGTAAAATTAGTTTCTGACCCATGGTGTTTAAGGAAATATTTTATTATGCTAGGTGCTTGAAAGGCTTCCAATAGCCAGGGCTTTTTTTAGTCCTCTCTTACCAACTTAGACTTAAGTCCTCAAACATCTGGGGATGCATCGGGCAGCAATCGACTTCCACCGAACTCTGACAGCTAAACTCCAATCCAGGTCTTGCCTGCTTTCTTGAGGTCGTTTTGAAACGTTCGTCTTCATGTGATCTTTGGCCTTCCTTTCTTTCTCTTTCCACCTTCAGCTGTCCAAAACATAGCTGTTTTGGCGTGTCTAGATTGAGAAATTCGTAGGATGTGCCCTGCTATTTGCATTCTTCTAGTTGTTATTGCGACCCATTATGGCTCGTGATGGTACTCACGTACGTAAACTCGTTGCCTACCTTGATGATTTCCTTCAAGAGGTCACAATCATGCTGGCGACAATTAACGTTGATCACACACACATACACACACATATAGACATCCCAAGATCTGCTCCTATGGTTTTTTCTCTATTCTATATAACACTAATTTTGCCGGGTCTGTTTAGCAGGCATTTTTAACTAGATTTTAGCTAGTCACTCTTGTCCATCGTCGATATAGCACTGCAGTCTTTTATAAATAGCCCTGTCGTCATTCTTTTACAAACGTGTCCTCTCGGACTACGATTTCGACTCCAACTCACGATACTTTCAATGTTGTGACTTAAGCTAAGTCACATCTATATACAGTTCTACTACCTAATTTTCCACAAGAAACTACACGGAAACAGCTTCGTTTCATGTTGGTTTTTTTCTGGAATCCCCTCACAATTATTGTGCTTCCAATAGAAATAAAACTCTCAACAATAAAAATAAAAATTTTCAGCACAATTTCCGTCCTATTTTACTTTAATTTATTCATTGTTTACTGTTTGGTCATTACCTAATAATGGCATTTAGGCCTTACGGAAAACTATTGGTTTAGATAACAAGCAAATGATATATTTTTCATCTTTGAACAAAAAAATGTTAGCTTTTCCTTGCCCTTGATTCTGGTATAAAACACCATGACAAATGTGTTTACAACTTTGGTATGTCAGTAACACGTGTGATAAAACAACGTAAATTTTATTTCTGTACCGAGCAACAAAAAAAATTAAAATTTATCTTCTTTAGACATTTAAAACTATTGTAAAATTCTATGGATACGTCTTTCACACAGATTGACTTAAGTATAAACTAATAAACACCCATCATATTTTCACCTAACCTCAGATCAGCTCTTTTTCCAATCGGGACAAAGAAGAAGCTACATAATAAAACCAAAAACCTATCGAATAAATGGAAAACGTTGTAAATAATGACATTAAATTGAATTTAAAATTCAATTTTACTTTAAATTATTTTTTTTTAACCTAGCCAATCTTTAATTCAGTATGTCCTGTACCAATGGCAGATTCATGGAAATTACAAATTTGATCACACAATCCCCCATTCCAACTCATGCCATTTTACCTTTATCTGTTTTATAGTGCTGAATTGTTTTTTAAAGTATATTTCAATCCTGACAACCCTTTGTTACGATAGGACACTGGTGTCCCAGGATTTTGATTTGCCACGGTTCCCGAAATAAAAGAGATACCACCAATATTTTTGCTTTGTTACATCTAGTTAACATTAGTTTACAGTTGTAATTTACAGTTGTAGTTTACGGTAGTAACCTTCTTATTAAGTTTATCTTATCTTCTGTTCTAATAATTTCATTACCTCTCTAAGTATAAATATGTAGATATGATTTAAATTTAAGAAATTCGAGATTACCAGATTTTCTGTGTATAGTAAAACATAATATTTAGAAACGTTAAACCTCTAGTGTTCTTCTCTTCTTCATTGATGTTCTTGACAATGATGAAACCTGAAAATATCACAAAAAAGCTCAAGTATTTTTCTATTAGTTATATAATAAAAATACTTCAATAGAAAAATACTTTCATTACCATTTTACTTACAAAGCAAAATTTACATTTACTGCTTGTACATAAAAATGATTTTAAATTTCTGGTGCCAAATGGTCATTGGTCATTAGTACTACGATATAATCTGTCAGTTGTAACAGTTGCGAGTTAAGATACAAGTGAAAACATATCTTAGTTTTGCTTCTATTCATGCCATTTGGAACTTACTGGCTCTAGAAAAACCAACTGGCATTAAATGAACCAAATTAAGTATTCATGTGCAGACATCTTCCTCATCAGGTTTAACAAGGAATGGTTTTCCACTATACATACACAAGACCCTCTAGCAACATATTAATTACGTATTTATTATACTCATTTATTATTTAATTTCCTATATTACCATACATCATTCTGTAAAGAAAGGTTTGAAATAAAAAATGATTATCAAGCTCTCTTCTTACTGTTAAGGTCTTAAATTTCAGTTATCATTATTCTTATCCTGCCAAAGCAATTCTTCCTTCTATTTTTGGGCCTGATAGAATTGTATTGTTTGTTTACCTATATAGTATATAATACATATACTATAATACCTCCAAAAGGAATTAAATTAAATGTAAACTAACTAAAGTAGATGGTGACACCTGGGTGTACTTGTGCTGTCCTTAGGGGATTTTATTGTAGACGTCAATTCACAATAAAAGAATTGACATTTCGATAAACAATTTATCCTACTACCAGTCTTAAAGGAAAAGTATGTACCTCACCTGACCTTGGAATGTCAAGGTACAGTCTCATAAACATCTCATAAAATTTCTATTTCATAAAGTAGAGAGATTGGGTAACTTAAACACAACTTTAAGGATTCTTTTCATATTGACAAAGGCTCTACGAAGGAATTACCCGAGAAACCATGATATTAGAATCCCTGATAAAGAAAGTGGCATCACGTGGTCATATCTTACACACATGATATTTACAAGATATCAATAAATCTAAATACCATTGAATTTGCGGGAGAGATAGTAAGTGCCCATAATGCCATAGTAATCTCTTCGAGTTCCTGTTATCGGTTTAATTTGCAATCGTCCATTCTTTTATTTCGAAAAACACTGACACATAAACATACATATAAAAACAGAAGTTAGCATTGTAGTAATAAATTAGTAATGAACAGAAATATCGATGTTGTCACACTTTCGTCTAAATCATCGCCAACGACTTTAACAGATGACAAATTTCTAATGACAGCAACGAGCCATAGTGTTTTGTGACATACATCAGAAAAATATTTCTGCTATTTATAATCTACACATAAATAAAAAAAATGATTAGGCATACCAGAGAAAGATGACATCTAATCAACTTGAAAAGTCGAAACAATTGAACTACATGAAAAGCCGAGCCATCTTAAAGTCCCCTGGGGATTGAAATCTACATCGAGTTGTGATAGCTGGGATTTCACTCGGAGCTGGTATCTTAGTAGCAGTACAATTTAAAGTATAAAGAAGTACATATATAAACAAATACACCAATACAAGAAAAGCAATTGTTAAGATAACTGTTTTATTTGTTAATTTTGCAGTTACCACAAAAAACATTAGGAGGGTAAAATCATGGACTACAGAGAGTTTAGAGTAATGAACATTTCTGAATATGCAATAAAGAAATTTTAAAGAGCTTGGGATAGACAACCGTGGGACTAAATAATCATTAACAATTTCTACCTTTTATTCATCTCAAGAAAGTATATCTTATAATATTTTTTTTTTCAAAGGCAGTGACAAAATCTATTTGTATAGCAAAAACATAAAAAAATGCCTGCATCTAAATTTGATGCCCTTGCAATGTCAAAACCTTTATTCTTTAATCCCGATATTTACAGAATCTAAAAAGCAACAACTTGGTTTCTTGCTGCTAGGAAATCTTTGTCTTCCACCCCAAATGTCATATAACCCAGGCGTAAAACTCTCTGCCATAACATAACCACTTGGGAAGTTTTAGTGATTAACACTTTCCAAAAAGGGACCATTATTTTTATTTCTTCTTAAAAATGAGAGGTAAGTTTAATGAGGGATGTGTGATGCTGATGGTCATTTTATTCTTTAAATTACTGAGCCAATATTTTATTGAGATATGTTTTGAAGTTGTTCATAATTATTATAGTAATATGTATAACAGACGGTTTCCAGTCCTCATTTTCAGATTAACAAGATACGAATTTTAGAATGCTACGTATTGTCAACCTTATTGTACGGTAGTGAATGCTGGAAAACTTCAGCGGCAATGGAGAAAAAGTTTGAGGCAACATAAATGTGGCTTTATAGAAGAATGTTAAGAATATCATGGACAATGATGGTTACGAACGAGGAAGTCCTGCAGAGAATAGGGAGAGGAAGAACGTTGATGAAGAAACGTCGAAAGCGATAACTGGAATTCTTTGGCCACATTATGAGGGGAAAAAATTGAGAATCTCACCATCACGGGAAAAATAGAAGGCAGCAGAAGTAGAGGAGAACAACATTCATAAATAGCGTAAGCCTTTGGATGAAGAAGGAGGTGTCGGCGGGGAGAGCAGCCAAAATTACAGAAGTAGAACTGCTGAAAGCCACAAAAGACAGAAAACGCTGGAAAGCCATGATTGCCAACGTCATGAAATGACAGGACACCAACACAGACAATTTCTTAATAGGAAGTGTTTTAACAAAGTTTATCATACGTAAGACTAGAAGCTACTTTATTAAGAAACATTAAACGTCTTTTTTTTCATACGTTTTTATAATTTTTGTGTATTGCTTTGATCACTGTCAGAATTATATTTTCACAGACCCTTATTAATCCATTATTTTACCACTTAAAATACTTTTCTTGTCAAACGATGGGACTGTTTTCCAATGTTACACTATGCCATTAATATGTGTAGTTGTTATGTCCTTCCTTGGGAAATGCTTCTCTGAACTAGCTGCATTTACCTTTATTTTCATTATTTTTAGTCGAGCCATTCGACTGTCTGCCAATTCCTTTCAACGTAACCTGCACTTTCACAAAATTCTTACTCTAATATATTTTCCCCGTGATCTACTGGTCTCTGAAATTTATTTTTCCTTTTGACTTTTTTGGCCATTACAACAACATAAATTAAATACAAGAACAAATTACCAATTCTTTTTTTCAGTAATATATTCTTGTTTTGTCACACAATGAATGTTGCTGACTGTTCTCCTATTTTTTTAGGCTTTAATTTCATCTTTTTGCAAAGCAAGGCTTCAAGACACTAAAAATTACTAAAACTAAATATATGAATTCAAATTTTAATAAAAGAACTGTCTTAATTTTAATGTTAGAAAATTTAGAAATTATAATTTGAAAAATTTATAATTCAAGAAACAAAACCATAATTTTAATTTTCTATATTGCTATTATTATTGTTGTTATTAATAATGGTTCTAGTTATTATTCATTAACAATATTTAATTTAGAAGGAAACATTAGATATAACATAATACGAATACATTACTTTACCTTAGGTAACCCGGACTGGCATCGGACAGCAAGATAAAGCCAGCAGACTAAATGCTCAGCTATAGCTTGATCATTTCTGTTATATAAACCTATAGATATAAAGTCATCTTGGAATGTAGGTAGCTATGTTCTCACAGCACTCTCTTTTTCCTCATTCCAGTTCTATTTTATCCAAGGCAAAGCTGATGCACTGATATACAAGAAAAAATTATTATAATTTTTTTAATTCAATTTCATGCAAGAGCAAAAGTTGTCGAGGGCAAACTTGTGCAATGTAACCATGTTGGCAGTAAAAGCTTTAATGAAAAGTTGAGAAATCTTTAACACCATGCCTTTCATAGCACAAGATGATGCAGGTGAATGCCGTTTCTTTGATAATAAATGAGACAATTTTCATATTCTTTCAGTGTCTCTTCCTTTTGTTTCTATTTCCATAATTTGCTGTTATTAACTCAAATGAAGAGTAATTTTGCTCTCTACAAGAAAGAAGACTTGGAACGTGCCGACTCTCAGCTTAATATAATACTGTATCTTGCAAGAATTTTCAGATGTACATCCTGCAAGCATGTACAGCAGATTCGAAAGTTCCATGGAGCTTATAGAAAAATACATAATAAATTGTTCAGTAAATTGTAATTATACAGGAATTTTTAAGAATATCAGAATGTCACTAATTCTAAAACTTTTACATATGATCAAGCACACAAAATACTGTAAAGTACAAACTCTATAAGATTTACTAGTAGCTAAAGTATCCCTGTCTCTGTCATTAAGTATTGGTTATGTACCAAACTTACTGTGTTCCTTTTTTTGTAGAAGTTGTAAATTCGTAACAAAAACATGTTAGACCTGCAGAAGCCCTTTGGTACAGTAAACCATGCATTTCATTTGATAAACTAGATTTACTCGGTACATAAAGGAGGCCAAGAAATTTGGTATTGTTTTCCTGCTTGAAGACAAATTGTTAATGCAAGTGACACGATTTACCAGCTCATATCTTTAGAGTTTATCAGGTACTGTGATGAGAACACTTTAATTTCCTCCTTGGTGTAAGAAATGTGTACTTTGTAATAAAATGGAATGAATCACATAAAACAGAGTTTTAGATCTGGAAGAAATGCTATGGCCATAATTAGAGATTTTCTTTATGTAAATAAGCTTTCAGATCGGCCTCTAATTGTACTTGTCACTTAAAACAATATGAGAAAAAAAATTAAAACCTACAAATAAAATCAGTATTTACATGAATAATAGTAAAATTTAAATAAAAACAAAGTGGTTACTTATTTTTTACCTTATTTAAATGACTTTGTTATCCAGCTATGACATGGTCTAGTGACTCAGCATGAACATTTAATCTCAGAATGTGAAAAGGGCTATTACATGCATGCAAATCTCACCCAACCCACCCCAACCTACACTCTGGATTACTTTTTGGGTGGATCGATTTAAAAACGTAAATACTGTTTTATATCTGTTTAGTCCTACTACTACCAGAATAAGTGGCACAACTCAGTAAGGATACACCCACCTGTTGTTCACCATGATTCTCTATTACCTTTGGTAGACAGTATCTTCTCTGATTTGGATTTTTTAAAACAATGGTTCAAATGCTGGTATTACAAAACCCGAGAACTTCTTGACAATACCTAAGGACACTTTTAAATATAGTAGTACTTAACTACAAGAAAATTTCATAAGCTGCAGCTCGGAGAATATTTCTTATCATTAGGCAAATGAACTGGAGAAAAGGGAGAGAATGTCTGTATTTCAGCTTCAGTTGTTAAAGCCTGTAACAGAGCCAAGTAACTAGTAGGAGACACTAAGGAAATGGGTTTTATCATTATAAGTTGAATTGTTTCTTTGACTTTACATGCAGTTAAGTTCTGTTCTATAGCTAATTTGATTTTTTGTAGTAAAAATTATTTAGCATTGTGATACCTACGGTAAAAAAAAACAAGTAAAGAAGTAAAATTATCCTACCAGAAAAGTTAATAAAGAAATAATACAGAAAGTAGATGAAAGAAGCTAAGTGTATATGGGTAATGAATCTCTCACTAAAGCACCTTTTTAGTGAGCAGTTCAGTTTGTCATCAAGGAATGCAAAATTACCACAAATCTGAGATCTCTATTTAAGATTTAGACAAAGCATACATTTTCATATCTGACATTTCCTATCAATATTTTTTTTACTATCAACAAATCATCTTTGAAAGCTCTGCAAAACAGTAATACAAGAGAAACAGAAATGGTATTTTTAGATTATTAGCAACAACCCCCCCACCCCCCAAAAAAACTAGCATTCTTGATACAGAGGATACTGAAAAAAAGATATTAGGTATATTATTATATTACATTAGTTATAAGTTCTATAATATTATTATATTATATTAGCTATAGTTCCTGCTCCTACGTCAATAGATGACAGGCAGGTGAAATCAAATACAAACCTGAAAAAGATTCTACAGAATGATTATAAAAAAATAAATTAATTTTAGTAAATATTATTTAGCCTACTGACTTACTGTTACCAAGACTTTAGGGTCCCCAGGAAATCTGTAAAAATAAGAAATCTTTAAGACCCATTGTATTTCATGTAGGTACATATACCAATAATCTATTTAAGTAAAAAGTGCAGGTATCACAAGAGGCACAATACAACCAACAAACAACATTTTCAGACTTTCAAGATGTTTCATAAGTTCATGCGAATCCCAGTAGTGGACAAAACAGTGTCTTCCAAATTTTTCCATAAAGGGCAAGTTACTTTTTTTAAAGATATGTTCACAAATATATCAGATTCGGAAAAAAATATCATTATCACCTATTCAGACCACAGCATTCCAATGTCCTCTTCATTGCTTTCCTGCATATTCTATTTCCTGTCCTTCTCATCCAATTGACTCCTGCCGTCTCCATGAACTCACCCCATTTCCATCCCTTTGTGCAATATTCAGCATTGCTCTTCCCATGTTTGTTTGAGTAACTTGCAGCTTTTGCTAGTTTAATAATTTGTGACTACATTTCTGCACCATATGTCATAGCTTGAGGTACAATATTGTTACGTTTCTTTCTTTTGTGACAAACTGGAGTTTTTGTGGCTCTTATATGTCATTAAATTTTTCTAAGCTTCCCCAACCTTAAAAAGAAACATAACAGCTGAAAATTTACTGAATATCTTGTTATTCAGCATAATCTAAAATTGATTTAAATTCAATTAAAAACGCAATGGCTTATCAATGGGCATGTTAACACCTTTGACTTTCCTGCGTTTTCACAAATGTGGATCATTTTACTAGTATCAAATCCACCTAAGGTTTGGAGGAGATAGGAAGACGGCATTGTTCTTGCCATCCAAAAAGCAGCCCAAGAAACCTTTTGTCAAAAAATAGCAACTTTTAAATATGCCTACATAAAAACCAGAGAAAGAACCTATCAGAATTAAAAATTGAACACACCTTTCCTTGGAAAAACATCTGGGCATTAGACTAAAAACACTTCTTGTCATTTAGAAGTAAATACAGGTTACATTGATTCTGCAGACTCCTATGAATGCAGATATATTTCGAACTACAGATAGATTTTTTCATCTGGTCTTTGACTAGAATTTTTACATCAGTTCAACTGCAAAGGGATGGGAAAGTTCTTTNTATGCCTACATAAAAACCAGAGAAAGAACCTATCAGAATTAAAAATTGAACACACCTTTCCTTGGAAAAACATCTGGGCATTAGACTAAAAACACTTCTTGTCATTTAGAAGTAAATACAGGTTACATTGATTCTGCAGACTCCTATGAATGCAGATATATTTCGAACTACAGATAGATTTTTTCATCTTGTCTTTGACTAGAATTTTTACATCAGTTCAACTGCAAAGGGATGGGAAAGTTCTTTTAAAGACACAAGGCCTCTTAAATTATCAGGGCCATTGGATAGTGAACCAACATGTATCTCCTCGAGTTGTACTAGAGAGACTAATAGGAATGAATGTATTCATTAATGTCGTTCTGAAAAATTGTAGTGCTCATTTAAGTTGAGTAGCTTGACCACTTTAAACCTGCATCAAAGTTTACATTACACTTCGAGATCTCATTTATTTTGCAGGTAGTAATTTCAAATATAGTAATTAAATATTACTCATGTCTCTTCTTTACAAGAATTTTTGTATAAATAACTGATTTGTTCGTACGTTTTTATTTAATGTATGTTTTAGATCTGATACACGCCAAATATTTATAAATGGCGTTTATTTTTTCACAAAGCCAGATGTTGTGGCTTGCTAACCTTTAAATTGATTTGTTTAAAACCTTTCCATTATTTTTCCATCTTATTGATAATGAGATTTACTGCTTTTGTAACTCTCTTGTAGGTAATATTTCATAGTCAAGAAGTAAAATAGTATTCTATGACCACTCTCCTAAAAAACTTATTATAAAAATGCAAGAAAATTTCTGGATTATTTTTTAAAAGTTTTCAATCATTTTTTACAAATAAAAATAAAAATATATTTTTTGAAATACTTAAAGTAAAATCTAAGTTTACTGTTTGAGTTTAATGTATCTATCTTTTAAAGGACACTTTTTTTCAATTTTGAATTATTGAGCTATATAAAACTGGAAAATATCTTATATGAATCCTGAAATGATTTCTTATATTTATGAAGGAAAAATAACCGCGTAAATCATAAGCTTCTGTTTTAGAAATCGTATAAGTTTTAAGGATCAAAGAATGAAAAATGAAAATAAAAACAGGACAGCTTAGCAGCAAAATATCCAAAGAAATCAAAAAAGCAATGAAATAATTGAAAATAATCGCTTAAGCTTTTGCATTTGTAATAGTAAAAAAAATATTTTTTACTATTACAAGTGTAAAAAATATTACCAAAAATTCAAATGAATTTAGTTGCATGAAAAATTGTTTCTTAATGAGGTTTTCATTCTGTCGAAGCTAGTGTTTTGTCCTACACTTTACATTTCACTCAAAATTCTCGATCCACTTAAATACGAGTTATTCAAGTCATTATATTATGGCATTTTACACGGCGATTTTCATTAGTTTTCAACTACTCTATTACCAACCCCCGCTGTATTTGATAGAAAGTGAGCCATCTGTCTCAGAATATCGTCTTAAAAAGGAAGCAGATATTCACATTTTATCATTTTGCGATTTTTAACAAATATAGCTTGTGACATTGAATCTCTAAAGTTCCTTGGTGGGAGACTTCTTCTCGTACGTAGCTGAATCATAATGATTTCTATACTACTATATCATATTAAACCTAATATTTAATCTCTTTTATTGCCGATTTACTTATGTAGCAAGAAAGTTGTTTCATATTACCATGCGTGATGCTTTATGTTAAGCCCAACTATAAATTCGTTATTGTCATTTCTATTATTCTGATTATTTTGCAATAAACTTTAGGTATTAACTTGGGTTCACCGTGACCTAGGGGTTTTTACATCTTTCGTATTCTCACGTTTGATGTTCAAACTGGCCCTTTTTAACCGATTAATAAAGCACTGTTGTAGCAAAGGACTTCCGACAGGTGAACAGGCTCGACAATCCTGGCTTTAAAGTACCCGATACATCGATCTTATATTTTCTTTTTACTGTAAGCAAGGGGAATGGTTCAGAGTGTAGATGGTATACTAAAGCACGCAAAGGAGTAGCATTCTACTAGTTCTCTTTCTTTTCTTCTATAGTAATGTTAAAAACAATACCAGTCCTTGATTTGTTTTCTGTGTAATTATCCATCCTGTCTACAGCTAATTCATTGTATTTCAATTTTCCATTAGACTGTCTTGCACAAAGAGAGCTTAGCAAAAATTAAATCTTTTCTGCACGTGCTCGCCCAGAGAATACTATTGGAACAGAATTTAGGATCACCATTAAGGAACTTGTTTTCAGATTCATAGACAGTGATCGATTTATTTACAAGTCACAAGCCAGGTACGAATGTTTATACTTTTCCTAATTTTTTACATTCAAGTTCATTTTTATTTTCTCAGTGCTATGAGGAAACAGTTTCTACTTTTTGTATTAAATCTAGAGGATTCATAAATATGTCTATCGGAGCTAACATGAAATAGCATGAATAAAAATGACTTCGTTGAGTAGTTGCGTTGTACTCTTATAAATCTTTGATTCAACAGCATTTCTTTCTTATGGAATACGCAATCTTAACACCAAAAAAGTTTTTAATTAATGAAAAAAAATTAACAAAAGCAAAGACGATATTTTTGTAATCTATAAAAACACAGATAATAAAGTTTTGTAATTTATAAGTAAACTAGCCTATAAAATCAGTTTGCATCAGCTAATGGCCACCGAGAAAACTTGCATTACTCAGATTAATCGTACTGTCTGTTATCCTAACGTAGATTTGGTGAAACCAAACGCTTCCTATCTGTGTAGGTAATAGACAGAAATCTGCTCCATAAACGAAAAGAATTATACATGTATATGTAAAGAATTATCTCAGAATATGGAGAGAGGGATTTCTATCAGAACTTTTATCCAGCATATTCAAGGCACCATAGCGTTTGACTAACATTTTAGTGATGTGTTTACAAAACTGCTTTTTAAAGTATCTAACGAAAGAGTACCTTTTAGATAGGATTCAAATAAATATTTTACCTTCACCAAAAATATAGGTGTAAATTATTGTTCATTACAGAGAAGATAGAGGCGAGGTAGTTTACACCAAAATTTTTAGTCTTTAAGAATAGGAGTAAAATTTTAGAAACAGCATTTGGCAATGAAAAGACTTCTAAATATTTTGATGTAAGGATATATTTATTATCTAAGAACAAAATTAAATACATAGGATATCCATGTCATTTTATATCATGTATTCTAATAGCTTTCGTCCACCTGTAAGTGTAATGATATAGCTTTTTGGAAGAGGAATTATTTGGTTATGTTCGGGTCCCGTTAACTAATATTGTTGTTTACTGTTGGAGTGTATAAGATATTGGGGTGATGTAATATATGCCAAACATTTTACCTTGTGAGAAAAACTTTATCAGTATCAAATTTATCAATAACAGAGCACCACTTTGAAATAACACCTAAGATAATCTTGCAATAAAGATATTTCTAATAAGTATGAAGTCAGACCTTGTAGTAGATGCAGTTGAATACATCTACGTTAGTTCATCACTATGAACATACAAAATGCCTCAATAACGTCCTAAGGAGGTGTTCAAGGACAGTTACGTGCTAGTAAAATTTTATCTTGATACATCTGTGATGATAATGAAAGAATAATTTAATTCATATGGTCAAAAGGAGATTGTATACGATAAAATAGTTTATACTTCTTTTTTGCAAAACGTATATTTGCGATCTTGCTAGCCTGATAACATATTGAAAACTTTGAAATTTCTAAGTATCTTATAAATCATCGAAGTATAGGAGAGACGGCTAAAATTTGTAGTTTAAGCAATGAAAGAAAACATTCTGAAACCACGGAATCCAAACACTCGTAAATAAAGTTAGAAGACTTTGCCAAGACTACTATTTTGAAATTAAGTTATATTGGAGGTACAGTCATTCTTCCTATAGCAGCAAAATTTTCTTTGTGGCTTCAATGATTCTCCAAAAACTAATCGTATGAGAGTCTAAGCAAAATGCTCCTGTTTTTCCGGTATTAAAGCTATAAGCTTAATTTATCTCCTTCTAGAGTCAAATGTTCATCTTCTTATGCACAACAAATGTGGCATTGTAATGATATCAAAGGAATACGGACTATCACGGCAGGATTTCAAAACAAATTCCTTTTCGCTTCTTGTCAAGATGACCCAAGATCTTGAATTTGCCTATTTTATTTAAAATAGGTCAACATTCTCTTAAGTAAAAACATCGTACCCAGTGGTTTTAAAATTGAACAATTCTGATTTAAAGTAAAAAAAAATAGCTAAAACTTGATATTATATTTAATATATTGTGATTTATATTTATAAAAAAGGCGAACAAACTCCATTAAAACGTTTACTGATATGTAGGGTTTTTCTTCAAATTTTTACCAATAATAATACCCATAGAATTAATAGGTTTTAACGACATTTAACTAAAACACAAGTCCCAATTTAGTTTTAGTAATATTGAGTAAATTGTATATTAAAGACACAAAAAATACCATGGAAAAGCACAGGTCTCCCTATGACCGTCATTTTAAAATTTACATTCATTCTTATATTTAATACCAAAGGCCATTTCCTGCCATGTGGAGAAATAGGTACACTTTACTTAATGATATATATAATTAACAATTTTAAGCAAGACCAATAAGGTGTCAGACAAAAATAAGAAATCAATTGATCCTTATGAATACATGACTATAAATATACAAGTATATAGACAAGTTTATATACAAGTATATATGTATGTATATATATAAATATAAGATGTCTAAGATGGTATTGATATTTATGTATGTCTATTTTTTATTTCTTTTAAAAAATTATAATTGAGCATTTTATACAACTTGCAATATATCTATCAATCAGTCTATACATAGATCTATCTATCTATTTGTAGGTATGTTTGTATGTATGTACGTATGTACGTATTTATATCTGCACAAATGTATTAACATTCTCTTAAGTACCTTTGGTGTAATACTCTATATCAACTATGATTTAATCAGATTTTCTTTCAGAATGTAGTGACGCCAAAGTATAAAAATTGTAAAAGCTTGGTACTTAGCATTAACATATGCTTCAAAATTAGTATGTCAACTTTAAATAGTTACAGATCCAAGTACTATAACCTAATGACTAAGGAGTCAGCAGAGAACCCATTTTTCAGACCTAGTAATTTCTAACATATAAAGAAACTTTGGAACAGACTAAAAATCGATAAAATGACTAGTTTCAACTTGGAATAATTTTCACAAACTTTTCTTAACAGTTTTTACTGAATTGTACTATCCTGTGACGATTGCAGTATTTAATGTTAGTGAATATTTCATATATGCATTTAAAAATTAATAAAAACTAATGTATTACATACACTTAAAGTCATCTTCTAAAGAATAATTCAAAGGGCATTTGAGGATATCCCACAAGAAGATAAAAAGCCTTCTAATCCTCATTGCGTTTTTGGTTAATTGAGCCAGGAGTAAGCAAATAGAAATGACGAAGATATAGTGAGACCCATTTATTTCTGCAACGCTTTACTATAACAAATTTTATTGTAACCAATTAACATATTTCGAAAGGCAGGTAAAGCTGATAACCATTACAAATAACCGAAGACTATAAAAGCTATTTAGCCTAATAATATTTACTAGCAATTCTGGTTACATTAGATGTATGGTGAGGCTACATGTTTGAAAATGTTTATTATGTCATACAATCATATCACAGAGAGAGGGAGAAAGAGAGAGAGAGAGAGAGAGAGAGAGAGAGAGAGAGAGAGAGAGAAATACACACACTGATTGATAGATAAAATGTAGATAAATAAATAACCACAAGAAATATGAAAATCATGAATTTAATATTATTAAGTGATCATTAAATAAACCAAAACGATTATATAAAACAAAAATAACAAAACGGTTTTTCTTTCTCTATATACCTGAGTGCTACAAATTTGAATTGGGTATGTGAAAATCAATGTCGGAATTATGGAATAATTGTATATATTACAAAATAGCAAAAGAAATCAGTAAGGCTTTCAACCGTAAAAATAAAGAACAACCCGGAGAAAGGTAATTTCTAAAAAAGTAAATATGCTGAAACTTGTAAATCAGAGTAAATTTTATTATGTTTAATATTGCTTTTAATTTGTATTAAACGACCAAATCTATAGAAAGACGAGTGTAAACGTTTGGCCATTATAAACAATTTTTTTTGTGATAAAAAATATAACTTTCCAAATGAGCAAATTATTAATCATGACAATAAATATTACCAACAATCTTTCATTTAT
Organism: Morbakka virulenta; assembly: GCA_003991215.1. Lineage (NCBI taxonomy): Eukaryota > Metazoa > Cnidaria > Cubozoa > Carybdeida > Carukiidae > Morbakka > Morbakka virulenta. The sequence goes on from RDPX01000054.1 coordinate 192,101, forward strand.
TGGATTTTAATTATCATAGCAGACATTTTTTTAAAAGACCATTTGGGGCAATTCATTATTCCTTAAATAAGGGGTTTTCGGAGGCCAGATTGGTTAATCGCTGTGAGAGAATAATATTTTCTTTCTAAGGCATTGAGGTACATAATACAGATCAGGCACCGTACAACATACCAACCATCTCCAAAAAATGGTGTCTTTGATCGTGTCGTTTTAAGAAGCGACCAAGAACTTATAAAATACTTCTAATCTTACGGTATTCTTAATTAGAGAATAACCGACCCGTGTAATTTGGATCAGAGTTCTGTTTTTCTTTAAAAAAGCAGATTAATGAAACGTTATACCTAAAATAGTGATACATTTTCGGTCCTTCTTACTTTCTAGCTAAAATCATGTTAAGAATCAAAATAACCAGGTAATTTTTGGATGTAAGTATTTCTCCTTGGGTCAAATAACCTTTATTCAGTTGTTGATTTTACATCAAACATGCCATTTCTGTCCGGTCATCCTCATATTGTGTCTTTTATGTCTATCTATCGTGCTGAACCAATCTGTAAAGAAGGTCCTTATTCATTTCTATAAAAGGCTTTACAAGGAAGAGGTAAGTTGTACTTTAAAAATTGCTTATAGTGCTGAATCATCCAGTAAGCAAGTGTTATGACAATATCTGCAGCACTCGATCTTCATGGTGATTCATGCTGAAAACTAAAAATACAAGTAAACTAATGATTTTTGGCAGCTTGACGAATAATATATATATTATATATTATATATATTTTGTATTATATATATATATTATATATATATATTATTCGTCAAGCTACAAACAAATCTTCAGTTTACTTGTACTTTAAGTTTTAGCTAAGTAAATTGTTGTGAGAAGGTATTAGTGCAAGTGTTGCACGGAAGAAGAATTGAAATATTAAGCAACACTCTACATTGAAGGTCACAATACATCTGATGTATATATTAGATCACTGCCTAATCTGTCGTTTTTAAGTAAAGTTTTATGTTCGGAAAGTAAAATTACATTTTTTTTCAAAGTACAAAATGTTGATGGTGTACGAGCACTGTGAAGAATACTAAAGAGTACTTTTGTCCTTTTCTTTAGTATATATTTTTTTGTCTTAAGCAACTGTTATTTGTGCAGCAGTATTCGGATTTTGTTAAATATGAAATACTATTAACTCTGATATCTGAAAACCTTTAACAAGTGTATAATTTTCGACAACCAGATACTTAAGTAAAACAGGAATGTGGTAAGTTTTTAGTTTTCCTACGTTAGACCTCTAAACATTGTGACATATCAAAACGTAGTATCCCATTGATAACAATTATATCTGAACATCCACAAGTATGTCTGAACGTTCTCAAAAGAAAAACAATATTACTTCTTTAGAAGACGTTCAGGTCTAACTTTGTCATTGATCATATTTTTGATTTGAAATAATTCTATTTCTTTCAATTTTTTCATTCCACCACTCAAACGACCTAAAAGGATTGGTATCTCTTTCACCACATGTCTTGCTCTACTTTTTTGCATCCCAAACGTCAACTGATAGTATTTCTTTAAGCTTTTTTTAGCATCTCACTCTTTTAGACACACCACACCAAGCAAATATAATTCTTCAGTCATTATTCTTTCTTTCTTTACCCCTGATCACCCTCTTTTAAGTTCTTGTTTATTCCCCTAAAAGCAAGTTTAAGATCTTAGCCAACTAACTAGTTGGCTAGGATCTAAAACTAGCAGGTTCTTTTAAGTTTGCTTGCTGCAAGTAATGTTTCTGGTTGTGCAATTGGTGTGATCAATCTAATATTTAAATCAGACGAGTTTCTGAGGTTCTTTGATGAGAAATAAATAAATGCATATCCCAAGAACCACTGTTTATAACCGAAAGGGAATACATCATTCTCCTTCTGAAAAATTATCTTAAGATATATAACGGTTTGGATACAGCACTCCTTAAACGATAAGGTAGCTTTTAAATGTCTAATTAATCTTTTGTCAAAGGCATTTTTAACTGAGTATACGTATTAATCTTTTCTATTTCTTTGCTTCCAACTGTGCTGTCTAAAAGAACTGCAATATCAGTAAACAAGGTATGTAAAGTTGCAGTAAACCACTAAACAACTGTGTAGTAGTTGTTTAGTGATTTCTTTTCAATAACAAAATTTCACTCCTTGTTTATGATGACATCGACAACTTGAATGTTCAACACTTAGATCTTCGACAGTCATTAGTAGTTTTTCTATTCCGTTTTACCTTACCATCAATAAAAAATAATAGCTATTGAAATATTGTTATTTTGTTTACTCTGCTTTATGTACTTGCTCTTCTAATTTCATATGTTTCTTCTAAAATGAGAGTAAAATATAATGAATATGACTCCAGTAAATTCCCTCTTCATATACCTATGTATAAATTATTTTTCCATGTATCCTTGCTGTTAGAGAAAAAGGACACACCATGGTCAAATTTTTGACTCTGAATTCCTACAAAATTTTCCTTTAAGACTAGTAATGTCTAGCCAATCAATTAAACCGTTAGCATATGTTATACCTAATTCTAATCCTAGCCTTAATATAACTATGGCAAAAATGTATAATATACAGTTGACCACAGAGTAGTTTGTATAGCTTATGTAGACTGCCTCAATGCAGTACCAGTTTCTCTGGAATTCACATATTTATAAATATAAACATAGTATAAGATTGAAAAACTCAGAAAACTTTGCCAAAGGTGGAACTGGCTGATTATATGACAATAATAATACAATACATACATCGACAATCCACATCACAACATGAAAAACAATACAAGGAGAAACATAAAAATGATTTTTCGCAAATAGAATGAAGAGAGATGATGGATTATATATATATATATGTGTATGTGTGTGTATGTGTGTGAGTGTGTGATATGTACACAACTGTTCTGGATGTAAACAAAGATGGTTTTCTATTCTTTTCCTTTCTTAATCCAACGATTAGTGATTTTACTACAAATTCAGAAATAATCAATAAGGTTAAACACTGGTTATCTTGCATTTTATTTTTCGGAAAAAAAGTCATTAAATAATGGCAGCTAATATTGCAAATAAAATGTCGGAATATTAATCGGACAAAGCACCACAAAGTCGTACATATGGCTAAGTAATATTAAATTAAAGGTGACAATCTATTAAGAAGAAAGTACAAAATAATATGTAAAATTGTAGTGGTATAAAATTAGCTTGAGCTAAGTAACTAGTCATAAAATTAGCCTCTTTAAAATTATAAAAAAATTATGCTTCCTCATGATGCTATTATATTTTGATAAGTAATACATTTTTAAAAAAGTTCTTTATAGATCCTATATTAAGATTTTTGAAGCACATTAACAAATTTATCGGACTTGTTTATCTGACAGAAAAAAATGCTATTAAAATGTCGAAAAATCGAATTGAAAATCTGATTTGGTCCACTTGGATACATTTAGGATCAATGACCTATTTTTTTCTAATTTATTTTCAGTCTGACGGAAAATATTGTGTTCCTAAATTTTGTACCCTAAGTTAGTAAAGTTTATTTTTTGATTGTAGATCTTTCTCTTTGATGTGGGACCCTTTCAGAGCTTTTAAGAATAGCTCATAGAATAGAATGAAAAACATGATCCTTGTTCATCACAGGATTGCAAAGTATTCTGACACCGAAGTCCAGGCTTCCAAGTTGCCCGATTAATTTATCTTCGATAAGAGGCTCCAATGACTCTATTTTATAGCTTATGCAGAGCCCTTGGTAGCAAAATATCCTCAAATTCAGTTTGAGCTTTCTACTTTGACTGGTCTCCGATTCCATGAAGACAAGTACTCTCTCACACACACAAACACACATAGACACAGACACAGACACACAAACACACAGTCTTTAAATTTTGTAAAGTATATATTTTACATTTTGTTTTTCAAAGTACTTTCATGACAAAAGTATAAAATGTACCGTGCGCATGACTATAGGGTTTAAAATGTTTGTGATTATTTGTTTTGATAAATTAACAGTAACTATGTATGAGCTTATTTGACGGAAATGTGGGCGGGTCCAAAACAGAAACGAACAGTCGCTTAGAGGCTCAGGAGAGAAGTGGGTGTCTATTTTGGGAATCACTTTTCTTTTAATAGGCAAATGCCCTCTTATTCGTTACTGCTGTTGCCAAAATTTGTAAAGGTTTTTTGTATCTCTAAAAGAGTAACCTTAAGACCAACAATGAAATTTCATTACAATATTGCTACCCGAGGCTTATTTTATATCACAAGCAAATTAATAATTAAAATAAGGAATGATGGGTCCCTTTTCAAGTTGGTGTTTAATGAGTCATTTTACATGTCACAATGCAGCTCCGATATCAAGTTTCATCATTTGAAATAGTGCATAAATAACTTAACTGGGAACATTAAGCGTACTTTACAGTCAAATGTTATGAAGATTGGACATATGACCTTATGAAAATTGCAGTCTACAAAATTCACAAATCTGCAATGCAGATTATCTTCTATAACTGCTGTATTACAACTTTGAACGAGCAAGCTGATTCTTATTTCCCTTCTTTTGCCAGGCCCCTGAAGAACAATTTTAACTAAAGCAATATGTTCGTTACGACCATCTTAAAGTACCCCAGCTTTAATAACTTGCAAATTTAACAATTACTAACTTTTAGTAAATGACCATGAAACTAAATAAATTAATGTGTGGAAAGCTCTCTTTTAAGAAATCAATTTCAAGATGTCTATCGCCAACCGACGCCTCCGCCGAAAACACATCAACTGGGTAAAAAAAAGTTTTGATCAACTAATTCTGGCTCTCGTTTTGGCTTTAAAAAAGAATTAATACACCGTTGCCCCAGTACTAGCTTAAATTTTGACAAGTGACTCAAGTGTATTTTAAGGGAAAATGTCATATGAAGAAAACGAAGAGAGAATCCTTTTTTTTTCTTTTGCGGAGGTGGGAAGAGGAGGATTGGAAAATTAGAAAGTTTGTACAGGGTAAAGAAAAGTACTTCTACTAAACATTCCTTTAATTACAGGTCAAACGAAATATTTTACAAAAATTGTCAAGTAGCAATTTTGATCATCTTTTCAGCAACAGTTTTAAAGGTGTGGATCTCTCCCTCGGGATAAAAAGACTGAAATTATTAAAAATTAAGTCACTGTTAATATTACGTTAAAAAGACAAATCCTATGGACTTCAAACTAAGATTTCCCATTTAGTCTAATATATTTATGACTATAGTCATGCCGTACAATTACAGTAAAATGGCCTTTTAGAATGAAAAATTTTAACAGAATCTAATATTAAATTGACAAGTAAATGATAATAGATTATAGAGAGAACCATAACTACTATTAATAATGAAATAGTGATTCCGTCTATTAAAATAGCTATTTCGGGTTTGATCTAAAGGTGATTGCAAAAGTATTACAAATTTTCTTAAAATTTTACATTTATTCGACACAGAGGAAAAAAAAATTAAATAAGCAATGCACTCCTCTCAAAAATTTCGCTTGAAAATCGTTAAGGTTTTGTTTAGAATATGAAATTTTGTTACTAAAAATAAAAACTTTACATTTAGTTTCGAAATTGGTGTTATAGCTAGGAATACGAGACATTAAAAACCTCTTTAGATTGTGAAAATTGGTAATCATTTAGCTTTCTGTAATCATACCGGGAGCTAATTAACTGTCGAAACAATTTAAATGACTTCTATTAACTGTTGAAGTCAAGTACAACTTGAATTCACTAGCACATGGTTATTTTCATATGTACAAATAGCGGTAGTAAGATTTTTTTCAATCGGGTGGGTGTAATTTTTTTTTGACAAATATTCACCTGCCATGCAATGGGATACTCATAAAAAATTTCATTTTTACAAAAAGTGCGATTTTTGCTCTCTGTGAACTGGGGTTTTCCTCAGATTCATATATATGTATATACATATATACATATATATACATATATATACATATATATACATATATATACATATATATACATATATATACATATATATACATATATATACATATATATATATATATATGTGTGTGTGTGTGTCTATGTGTGTACCCACTTGAAAACCTATGCTTACTCTATGAATGAGAACAAAATTTCAGTATTGATAATCTGAAGGGCTACCTGTAATTAAAAATAAAAATTTCTCGGAACAAAAATATATCAGTATTCTCTTTCAGTTTCTTCAACTCATTACCTAGACCAACGGCACTGGATTTTAATCATAATTGTTGCCATTAATAAGCATATTTCTCTATGTCAGAAATATTTGCACAGTTTGTAAGAACAATCAAAAAGTAACTTGTGCTGATCTTTGTGACCTGATGAGAAACAGCAGTGTATAACACATACAAGCAAAGTCTCCAAGTGGGATTTTTTTCACAAGCTGGTGAAAAAAATTACTGATCAAAATATTTATTTTCGATAATTTTGTTTTTGGACTTTCAGTTTAGATTAACAGTGCTCGAGAAAAAAAAAGTTTTTTACCTACCACCATTGTTCGTTCAACAGTGTATCCGTTCTAGAAATTATATTAGACTCATTACATTTGCCAAAAGATTATAATTTTAAATGACTTTAAGTGGTATTTCTTATGAATAATTGTCTATAAACAACCGAATAGAGTGATTTCTTTTAACTTCTGACCTTTAAGTCATTTTGTAAAATAAATATTTAAACTTCAATAAATACCTCCAAAATCTTACGCTATTCTTATAACCAATGGTACTCAAACTAGTGTAAAAACAAACAGCAACAGAAACTTTAATATATAATTGTATAAATACATCTAAAGAAATTGTTAGCTTTTGTTTTACTAAAGAAAAACCAACTTTTTAAAATTCTCTCTAAAATAATTTATTTTTGTCTGGCTATCTCGCGAACTAAGATATTCAGTGATTGTTTTATATATCAGCATGGTTTTGATACCCCGTGTGTTTGATAAATTTTTAAATACTTATTGTATGATTCAGTTTGAATAATTAATTTCGGATTTAAATAAACATGAATTCTCACTGCAAGGCGCCTTCTTTAGCCCATCGAAAGCAAATTCTACCCCTGGGAAAGCTTAAATTGGAACGAAGACAATACGATTAAGAAAAATAGTCGGTAAAATGGCTAGTCTTTTTCAACCTAACCCTTAAGAAATAATTATTCATGTTAGACTGCTTTAAGTGACCTCAAGGAATCGTTAACTCATACAACCAAAACAAAAACATGCATATGTAAAGCCCTTACGATTGACTCTTAGTGAACAGTTTTTAAATTATCTTTATACTACACATTTTACTACTTTGATTCTGAGGAGAAGGATAACCTAGTAGTTAGAGCCTCAGCTAGACATCGAAATTTGAAACTGCTTTTGCAACCTTCATTTCTTTCTCCCGTAAAATTATATCAAACTAATGTCATAAAAAGCATTACTTTTTGTTAGCAGCATAAACACTACGAAGCTCTACTTTGGTAGAAACATTGTATTACATACAGACGTGTTGACTTTAGATACGACTGTACTGAAGTGCATTAAACTGTAAATCTTGCAGAGACATCAAAGGACCTGCAAACTAATAGATGGGCTAATTTTTCAAATGAGTTGTTCATCATGTCCTGAGCTATTAAACCTAAATTGTAAACGCTTTAAAGAAATGACAGCTTTTTACGTATACGCCGAATAAAGAAAAAGTTAAATAGCAAACAGAAAAAGGTATAAATTAAGTGTAAACCTGTACAAAAATACATCCGCAGTAGTTTAATACATTATTAAATTATAAAACCAAGTTGTGATTTAAGTATCAAACGTGAATTTGCAATTAGTTAATTAATAATGGTGATTAAAGGGTATAAAAAACGGCAGAAGAGGTATTTGGAAAAAACACTGTAAATTACTTTCCGTGAAAACTTCTTATCTTGAGTAATTTTACCCCCTTGACGAAATTAGTTCGGACCACAAACTATTAAGACTTTGGGACGTTTCCTAGGTAGTCGCTTATTACAGGTAGGTTAAAAGCAAAATACATTAAATTTATTTTTCTTTGTAATTTTTTTTCTTCATTTAAACATTTTTTTAATTTCCCCCACCCCCTCTTTTATTACCATAAATATGTCCGGGACAAATTTTTTGTCTCCTTGAATTCCTACTTTGGGGTTTTAATTCATCTCAAATGATTTGCTGTAAAACCGTTCTTCGCCTTGGACCAGGAATACTAGTTAACACTGCTTGATAATTTCACAATACACAGATGGTAGTTCCAGTGGTAGTAATAAAATCAGTAGTGAGAGTGGTAGTGGAAGTGGTAGTAGTGGTACTGGTGATAGTGAGAGTGGTGGTAAAAGTAATAGTAGTAGTAGCAGTGGTAGTGGTAGTGGCAGTGGTGATACTGGCAGTAGTGACAATGGTAGTAGTAGTAGTAGTAGTAGTAGCGCCAGTAAAAGTAGTGACAGCACCAACAGCAATAATAGCAGTAATAAGAATAGTATATTTAGTAAAAGTAGCAGTGTTAACATTAAAGATACCAGTAGTAGTACCAGTGGTTATCGTAGTGGTAAAAGTAGTATCCATGTAATTAGTGGTAAAAGTAGTAGCCATGTAATTAGTGGTAATAGTAGTTGCAGTAGCATCAATAGTGGTACTACCAATAGTAGTAATAGGAGGAGGAGGAGCAGGAATAACACCTGTTGTAGACCCTGAGGGATATAAAGATGCATTAAAACTGATAATGGCAATGNGTAGTAGTAGTAGTAGTAGTAGTAGTAGTAGTAGTAGTAGTAGTAGTAGCGCCAGTAAAAGTAGTGACAGCACCAACAGCAATAATAGCAGTAATAAGAATAGTATATTTAGTAAAAGTAGCAGTGTTAACATTAAAGATACCAGTAGTAGTACCAGTGGTTATCGTAGTGGTAAAAGTAGTATCCATGTAATTAGTGGTAAAAGTAGTAGCCATGTAATTAGTGGTAATAGTAGTTGCAGTAGCATCAATAGTGGTACTACCAATAGTAGTAATAGGAGGAGGAGGAGCAGGAATAACACCTGTTGTAGACCCTGAGGGATATAAAGATGCATTAAAACTGATAATGGCAATGATAGCTGTAAAACTGTTATCAACAGTTGCCACTATCGTCTTTGTTATCCTTGAGAGCAAAATAGTGAATCCAAAATAGATCTAATAAAGATTAGTTTGAAGCAATTATTATCTTCAAGCAAAACTAGATTATTATTTCAAGGAATATATTTATACATTTATACAGAATTATATTTAGACAAAACTACATAAACTTAAAAAATACCGCCTTCCGGGATGATTTTATAGAATTAAATGCTCACCTTGAGAGGCCGCTATCCCAATAGAGGGGTAGACCCAGTCCTTTTCTTCCAATTAACTCTGTTCATCGCGTCTTCCAACCGCAGATTTCTCTTCCTCATGTCATTGTAGACCATGCTTTGCCACGTCTTCTTTTGTCTCCCTCTATTACGTCTACCAGGAGGTCGTAAAGCAAGAACCTCCCGGGTCACATGTGCCTCAGGCCTTCTAAGGACCTGGCCATACCATCTGAGCCTGCGGCTTTGGATAATGGTCTCTATAGGCTTAACATTCACTCGAGCCGTGATAACATCATTTCTAATTCTGTCTCTCCGAGTAATGCCTTGAACGCTTCTTAACATTCTCATTTCTGTCGTAATCAGAATTAAATAAAACCCCTAAAACCGATCGTCTATCAAAGAGTAGGATTTTAAGCTCAGATATTTTCGATTCCTACATTACTTGTAAGAGAAGTGAGACATTTATAGAACAATTATGTACAGATTCAAAATAGGAAGAATCCTGACGGCATGATAACCAGTCTACTTTGTGGACAATAATTAAGGGTATACATATAAAGCTCAAGCTTCTAAAAATTCCAGGTTGCATACAATTACTATTTAGTACACAGTTTACAACTATTTTTATGGCTATTGATATCTCTCTACTTCAGCTTGCGTCTCACTTGTTTATCATCGCAATACAGCAAAACCTCTAAACGATAAACAAAAAGTTACATTAATTGGAAAAATGACTCAGTACAATACCAGCAATTTTAATCACTGTACTGTGAAATGAAATTTTCTTTAGATTTATCTTTCCATACTAAAAAATTTTCCAAAGAATTAGTCCTTAATCTTCTGTTTTGGAAAAATCATTTTTCTTTATGGATCAGATTTGAAAAGTCTTAAAATACATTTACGAAAATAAAACCAAGAATCAAATTTAATACTTGCTTGATTATCCCCTTTTAAGATTTGAGTTGCCACGTCCATTCAAAGTGAACAGAAACTCACATACAGAGAAACAGGTACCACACACAGACCTCACAAAATATGCTAGAAATGCTTCAGTTTCTACAAGGACTAGGCTAATCTGTGATAGGTAGGAAAAGAATGCCAGCGAGAATGTGCCATTGATAGTATCAATTAACTTTGAGTTGAACTGGAGAGAGAAAGAGAGACAGAGAGACAGAAAGACAGAGACAGAGAGAATCGAAATTGAATCAATGTATTCTGACTGACTTTGCCAGACGGTGCCCTTCACAGGGACTTGGATTTGGCAGTGAGAAATTTCTTGCCCAAATGCCCTTCCTGACGCCAATTAATGGCTTTTTCTTTTGTAAGGTTCCATAGTAGCCCACTAGGGGAATCGAACCTGAAACCTCTTGGTTACGGTGCAGTTGCACAAAACATTAAGCCACGGCTCCTCAGTAGTAGTAGTTGTTGTAGAAGTATTCGTAGTAGTAGTAGTAACAGTAGTAGTGCTAGTAGTAGTACTAGTAGTAGTAGTGGTGGTTGTAGTATGTGATATATTCCTTTCTATTTTCTCCAGTTGCAGTGTGTCGCCAGTTGAAATTAACAGACATTTTTGCCAGCTAAGGATCATCCAGTTTTAATGCTTCTACGTGGCTGTTATTGCTTGGTAGTTTGTGGTCTATGTTAATATACTTGTTAACTTGCTTTACGTTGGTCATTATGCTCTTTGTATTTCTGTTATTAACATTAGGATTCAATTAGGCAGCAGCATTAAGTAAACGGTTCATAGGTTTTTAGAAGTCTGAATGTTTGAGTTATATTGACGATGGTACCAGCATAATTGAAAGTTAATAGTATTTGTCCTCAGAAAAGGTAGCGTGACCCTATTGGTCCTGCTGTTTCTATAAGATAAAGAATATATAAGATCCCAACTGACGATATACAAACATCTTTTTATTTTACTATGTTCTGTATTTGAATGGGTCTGGCGGTCCTTTCATTGCACATGGTTACCTCTGTCAAGTCCTCGTTGGTTTATGAAAGGTGTTTGATGTAATAGTTAAGAACTAATGTCCATTCCAAAAATTTTAAAAGGCTAGGAAGATCCATATGATGAAACACGTCTACGTTGCATAGAAATAAAGTGAGAAGGGTGACTATAATTCAAGATATACTTTTAAACGTTTGAAAGAAAATGACCTTTTCTGATACGCTTTAACTAAAGTAGTAAGCTAGCTGTGGCTTGTAATAAGTAGATGTGTAGAACTTCCTTCATCCGACAGGCTGTTGCCCTTATAAATAACGTCTGTGTGGGGTTATTCTTTTAACTTTACATTTCAAATCTGAAACTTTAAATTGATCGAGTACTATACGTTTTTTAATTGGTTAACCAAATGATTAACGTTATAGGAGATTGTATTTGTGTGAAAAGATAGCACCAGAGGTAATGTCATTTTATTTTAATGCAGAAAAGAAAATAATCTCTCACAGGTTTTACAGTGGACTACTGCTTCCGTCATTGTTCATTTTAATTAATAACTATACAAGAAAACAAAATCAATAACGAGATATAATATTCCTAACTCCCTGTGCTATTCTGTGTCTCTGTGTACAACCTCTAAACGGGGAGTCATTATCAACGTGCTCATTAACAGCCCAGAATATCTGACAGTGGCATTTTTTTTTAATTAGTAGCATTGAACACTAAGAACGAAATATAATTCCATGAATTTTGTAAATATAATTATTTTACCTTGTGTATGAATAGAAAGCACTATTTGTTTTAAACGAGATACCTTCTTAAGGTATACATAGAGCTTACCTACAAGAAATCAGTAAATGCGAAATTTTAATGAAGTACACGGGTTCAAGAAGCTGAAGATACTAATCTGGATAAAATTATATTTAGAAATTAACATTAATATTTGTAATTATGAATAAATCTATAGAATATTTGTCATCATAATGCAAAATATTGGAACATACATATAGTTCAGTGGTATATTTTTCCTATATTTACTATTTATACGGTGTTATCAGGTA
>RDPX01000054.1:209458-258803 GCA_003991215.1 Morbakka virulenta
GTACAAAGAAATAATACAAAATAATTGAATATAAATTTTAAAATATTACTGATGTTGAACTATTCAATAGGTCGTACTCCCTAAATTGGCAGGAACCTCTAGTTGTAATTAAAGTTCCATAACCTTCTGGGTTTTTTAAAATTCATTCATAAAATCAAAAAGACACATTATAAGAAACCCACAGATAAAACAAGAAATATTTTGCAGACAGTTACTGCTAAATTTGACAGTTACTGCTAAGATTACCACAATACTGGCGAAATAATGGAAGTCATTTAAACAATACAGAATAAGACTATATAAGGCGTAATAATACGAAATGGACATTATGTTGCTACCTTTCTGCAGACTTTTCTATAGTGTAATAATTATATAATATAGTATATTAACAAATGAATATGAAATGTCATCAGCAACAGATCTCTACCACATTAAAACGTAGGAGCTATCACATAATCAGATATACGAGTAAGAGTAACGTCTGAGTACTTCAAAGTTAGAGTTTTTCTTACTCGTATATCTGATTATATTTTTTTTATTTGTTTTTTATGAACTAGTGAGTTACCACACGTCAAGGCTAAAAGCCACCTCGAGGAAGAGGGTTGATGAGATAGACTGACATGTGGATGATGATAAGTATTATGAAAGGGACAAAATATATAAATGAATGAATAAAATTTGATGACTTATAAGGAAGTTTTTGACAAGTATAATATAGTATATAATTTTCACATACAGTTAAACATTAAAAAAGTTACTGCCGATAAAATTTGCTCAAGAGACATTTGAAATTGAGGAACATTCACCCATGAAACTTCAGCCAGATTCCGTAAGCAAGACGTGTAATGTCAATCTAAAAAAATGGAGACAAACCAATTTGAAAATAAAAGAATTACTTAAGGTGATAAGACAGATCTTTTTACTTTTAAATTCCTTAGACATTTTAATTACAAAAGCAATTTACAGATAGTTTTCCAAATAGAAAAATACATTTAAGTCAATATTTCAGTAAAACTCAATTATTACCTTGCTAATATGCTTAATTTTTTTTCTAGTGATTCTGTTCCAAAAAATTAAAAGTATTCAGTTCTATACTATGAAAACGAAATACTTCTTTGCCTTGTATTTTTGTTCAGCTGCACTCTGTCACACGTATCACTAGGCATATAAGCTTTATATTTAAAAATTATATTTTTACAAATTGAAAAACAAATAAAACTATTCGAAAAATTACACTGAAAGTTGTCCCTTTGTTTCGAAGTTACTTAGTGCCGTCTCATCGGAGTGGCTACTCATAACGTCTTCATTCCAACGTTTTTGTGATTCCACGTGTAAGAATGACTTTCTGAGATTGTTGCATATGAAACTGTTAGACTACTTTAATATATAGTCTATTAAATTTCTATGTAGAGAAGGAATCAACACTTGTTGTTTACAAAATTTGTCGAGTTTACAATCATCGTCACGTAATCTAAAACAAACCGCAAAACACTTATGAGATATAAATATGACAAAAGGCATAGTGTACAGAGACTAACAACTAAATGCTAATTCTACTGCATCTGCAATAGGAACAAATGATGATTTGGGGTCAAGAACTTGACTACAACTTAATCTCATGTTCTCGCGACCTCAACTCATCCTTCGTATTTATTGCAGGCTTCAACTCCCGGATAAGCAAAGCTTCTAAAGTTAACAATTGACCCTCTTCTCCAGCTAATGATTTTAAAATGTCTACATTTTCTTCTGTTAAGATGTAATTAAATTTCTCTCATCTGATTCTCATTTTTAACAGTTGCACTAATTAGCAATCAAATTACCCTCCATAAACCCATCCTTAAATCATCGCGTGATAGACAACGTTTCTACTCTATTAAATATTTCATCTAGCAAAATCCTGAATAATTTCATTGACAACATATGGTTTCATGACAAAAAAAGTTAAAAAGAAAATAAAAAAATTTCTGCGTCTACTTTCTAAAGTTATCCCCCCTCTTGCTTTGTAGTTTATGCCATTAATTTCTCATTTGAGCAGGCCAATTATTTGATCTCATTAATTTGTAAAATGAAATGCTATCAAATAAAAAGCACCAACAATGACTAAATTAGTTAAGATCAGGATAGGGAAAAAATAATTTATAAGGTTAAACTTGCAATTTTAAGTTGATAACGGTAGTAAAACAGCCAGAAAATATATTTCACTGTAATAGATCATAAAAATTTTCAAAAAAGCTATTTTCTTGGAAATAACGAAATAATTATGTAAATGTAACCTCCACTCAACATCTAAATTAAAACTTTTACACTATTTTAATTAAATTATACTTTTGTAATTTGCAATAGTAAGTGTTTATAACCAATACCTATAATAGAAAAGAGTTTTCCTACACATGTAATGTCCAAAATTATGGAAATATCTTTCCAAGGGTGTGTCCACATATAAATATTTGGATATACACTTGAAAAAGATATGATCTAGTTTTCTTTCAAACATCGTTTCCTTCAAATAAACACTGGTTGTATTTTATCACACACAGCCAATATTTTCACAGACTAGAACAATAAATTTATTTAAATTACTTTCTCCAACTTTAAAATGTTACCATTAATTTTACCATTAAAATCATCTGTTGTACCTTCTAAAAATAAAAAGAAAATTAAATAAAAATTTGGTAAGTTTTGTTTGTAAAATTTCTTTTCATAAACATTTAAGACACTAATTGGCTTAACATTTGAAAAGTTAACTCCTAAACTTACGTTACAGTTAACTTTTGTTGGGAAAGTTTTGACAATAACAATGGAAAAGCAGCAGTGAAAATCCAAAATAGCCAAGGCACATGCAGAGGAAGACGAACTTCGGGGATGTTTTATAATGATATGGATGAATAAAAAATATCCTTTAAAAGTTTTTACTTTTGGTAGTCCCAAAATTAAAACTTTTGGGACTCCTAGATGACACCTGTCAAAAGTATTATTACATTTTGTACACTTACTTTGAAAATTTAAATAGACATGTTACCGAATTTCCCCAAATTAATTAAACCTTTTGAAAAGTAGTCTATCTGGTCATTATCCCTATATCATCTCACCCCAATGCCTAGTCTAACCATGTTTAACGAATTTTGTATGCTAAGGAATTGATTAGAGCATGGATGGCCCAAAAGGTAGATTTCTACATTTTTAAATGCTGCTTTAATCCATCATAAAGGCAACCAGTGCTTGTGATAAGTTCCTACTTGTGGTAGGTCCTGAAGCCCGGCCAACTTTAATTATTATCCAATTTAGAGTATCCAGTCCTTCCTACAAGGAGATGTTCTCTCCTATATAGATTTGCTGATCAGGCAGTGGTATACGATACGCTAACTTCAAGCTTACCGTACAAGAAATCTATTTTCCGGCCTCATCAAAGTCCCTTGAATTGGTTCCAAATTTCTTCTCAGTCCAATACAGGAGTTTATCTGATTTGTACAGAATTTCATAAATAAATGAAACAAAAAAATTGTAACGAAAGGTATGGATGTAACAGAGTAAAATGCAATTCTCTGGGTCCAAATAACTTCTAGTCTTAGTTGGAACAAATTTCACAAGATAAATCTCGTCGTCTTGATTGTTTTTTGGTGGCTTTTTATACCTTTTCACCCTAAACAAGACTAAAAGTTAATTCAGTACAAACGGCTACTGAGTATTTCATTTTTTTCCCTTTTTCTTTCCTATTTTATGTGTTTGTTCGCTATTTCTTTTCCCTGCAAACTTTATCTTAGGAAAGATTTACAAAACAAGACAAATATAGTCTGTTTGCAAATTACCTGCTATTATAACTAAACCTGTTTTTACTAATTATAACCTTGTTTTTATTCCAGAAACAGTTCTATTTGGCACATGAAATGTTAAAACTTTTGAGGAAGCCTATTTAGTATTTTGAATTTGGACAATGCACAAAACATATCAGCTGCTTCGAATCTGTCAACCCAACAGCTCAGCTTTAGCAATTTAGTCAAAAACTCGTGTGACGTATGAATCCTTTGTACTTGCTTGAATCCAACTTGACCCAAGGCTAATTTTCTTTTCTTTTTTCCTCTTTCTTTGTATATTTTTGAACTTAACATCTCAAGGAGTACTTCTTTGCATGATGTGTAGCTGGTCGTGCTGGCCTGCAGGATCCAATTGTGAAGAAAATTCATACGGAAGGGTTTGTTATTATGGAATTTTTTTTGGAAATTGTTCAGGCATTATGAACATAGCCAGCAATGCAATCATAATCATCACCACCAAATTTTCAAGCAACTGAAATTTAACAAAAATATTTTTATTCATTTGCTTTAAAAGAAAATTAAACTGAAAGTATAGAATATAGAGAATTGTATTCTAACATTCCTACTCTCACCTGGAGAATCCTTAAAAATTTATTAAAAAATCAGACAACTCTATTTTACAGATTTTTCCTAACCAAATGCTCTAGCAATGTAGTTTTTGCCTCTGGGTTCCTATTTATTAACTTTATTTCCTTCTGATTCTCTTATTCAAATAACGCTCCAATCTATTTGCCATTTTTTAGGATCAATTTTTACTAGCTCATTTTCCTTTATTCACTGGGTGTACATCGTGTATCTTTCTATACCCAATGCATTTAGCTCAATGAGATATAGGATACTTTTAGTTTCATATAGGATACTTTGAGTCTACGGACAGAAATACTATCTATGAGATATCTAGAACATAAGATCATCCTGTAAGAATCCTAAAATAACACATGGCGAGAAAAGATATTTTTTAATTTCATATCAAATAATCATGTCCTTTTATAACCCAAATTCTCCCAATGTCTGCAAAAGTAGACTTCTAATCCTGTGCTTGTTTTATAGACACATGGGGCATGTTTGGCATTAAATTATGTCCCTCGTTATTTTAGGATAGATGATAGGCAAGATGAGCTATAAACTGATATTTAGTTTGGTACTATGTGTCAAGTATAAGATATAAGAAGTGTGCCAATTTTTAAAAAAATCTGAACTACCAACCACGCTCTGGACTTTGCTGTGTTGGCGAGGTAGCCGGCAGTAAAGACGGTTTTAAAGTTTGTATTGACACTTTACAAGGGTAATTCTGTCTAATAAACATACTTTTATTTTGTTATTGAACGTTACACAAAAAGTTCATATCAATACATTTTGAAGTCTACAATTGTAGACATTGGTAGGAAGTGTTAGCATATTTCAGATTTGCAAAATTGAGACTCATATTGATATTTCCTGTCGATTCTAGTTTGGACTACTTAACACTTAGTTATGTAAACGGTGTTATGACTAATATGACTATTGCTATGATTAATATCAATTTCAAGGGGCTTTCCAGTATAAATAGATNAAAGTTTGTATTGACACTTTACAAGGGTAATTCTGTCTAATAAACATACTTTTATTTTGTTATTGAACGTTACACAAAAAGTTCATATCAATACATTTTGAAGTCTACAATTGTAGACATTGGTAGGAAGTGTTAGCATATTTCAGATTTGCAAAATTGAGACTCATATTGATATTTCCTGTCGATTCTAGTTTGGACTACTTAACACTTAGTTATGTAAACGGTGTTATGACTAATATGACTATTGCTATGATTAATATCAATTTCAAGGGGCTTTCCAGTATAAATAGATGTGGACACTGGTGTATTGAGAATTGGTACAGTATTTCATTATGAACTTGGATCTAGTATTCTACTTGGTTTAGCCACTTCTGGCCTTATCATCCTTTAAATTTATTCCTAAAAGGCCCTAGCCCTTCCCATTCTTATTACACAGCATGAATATTTAAGCAAACTAGGACTTTAAGCGAAAAAATATCTCCAACTTTACAGGTACGTGATACTGAACAAATTATTTCTGATGTTGCATGATAACTAAAAAATAGGCTGTGGACTTCAACTTAATCATTTTCCCAAGTTTTTCAGCATAAGGATAAGACAACTTAAGGATTCTAATCGCATGTCGTTCCCAGGCAATTGGTAGCAATTCTGTACAAGGACATTCCTCATATACATATTACTTGTCTATAAGGGATTACGTGGTTTTCTACACTTTTATAAAAATGCAGCTTTCTGCAGTGGTCAGTAGTACAAATTCGTAGATCTTTTTACTTCATTTTATTTTGATGCTTTGTCCCTCTATTGTTGCAGACCGTTTGGTTTCTTAGAGTATCGGTAAATAAACACAGGTTATGCTTTGTACTTATTGTTAATGATGCTACAGAAACAAATTTGATCATATTCTTGCCAGTACATAATTTTAATTGAATTCCTTCACCTTTTTCTTTTCTCTTCTCTCCATTGATCCCGAGTTTTCAGGTTCATAATGTTTGGGGGGCATGGGACCAAGATGAATTTCCTTTGCTATTTCTTACGCCCGATATCATTTGTAATATTAAGTGATATTACTCATTCGTCCACCAATAGACTGGACGTTGTTGAAAAGAAGTCTTTTTTATCTTTACTTCAATTGATATACTATAAAGTGTCTGAATTGCTTTGATACGTTTGCAGTACTACAATATGTAGTCATTGCCTCAAAAGAACCGTAATTATTTTTTCTCTAATCTTCTTTCTTCTTTTGCATTGCAGCTCTAGCATTGGCACAATAAGGGACTTATTTTAAAGGAATTTACTGAACAAAAC
This sequence comes from Morbakka virulenta, assembly GCA_003991215.1. NCBI lineage: Eukaryota > Metazoa > Cnidaria > Cubozoa > Carybdeida > Carukiidae > Morbakka > Morbakka virulenta. Next base: position 216,128 of record RDPX01000054.1, read on the forward strand.
TAATTTAAAACATCTCTTTTTAGACATCAACTAATGTCTTTTTCAAAAAGATATTAAAGTTTTTGCAAGCTCGAGAAATTGAACCAAATCCCTTGGTTACTTACAATTTTGTGAAAACTCATATGTTAGGTCCACCATTAATAATTTTTTATCACAATGCATCAGTTCAATTTCTGTTTTTCATCATCTTATCTATCTTATGCAACAGTCATCTTATCTATCTTATGCAACACTCATTTTCAATGGTCAATAGATATTGACCATTAAAAATGAGAACTGTTGCATCAGATAAAATTTATTCTTTGCCTAAGAAAGTTGCAGGGTAACCAAATTAACACCAGTTACAAATTTTAAGTGTCTTGCCTTATAATATTGTGCAGCTTAGTATCGTCTGCAAAAATGTCCAAATAGAAAATGTTGGAAGCCTACTGGAGGTAGCTATACCAAAAAGGAGTCAAAGAATGTAAAATATCAACAGGAAAAAGAAAATTGGAAAGCAGTGTTGTACTGTTAATAAAAACTAGCTTTGGTCTAACCATTTCAAACAATAAAATTGATATCATATGAAAAAGATGTCATGTCCACTTAAAATAGAAAACAAATCAGAAATTGTCTTCGTTACACATCCAGAGCGTCTTTGATTTCTGTTGACGTTAAAGATTGTCAAAGTCCCAATAAGTCAATAGAATTAGACTGGCTACGAACATTTTGCAAGATGAAATTATTTCGTCTAAAATTTTTATACTAGTATGAATTTGTATTGCATACAAAGGTTTCGTTATTGTGTTTTTTAATTCTTTGTAAAATGTCTTTTTATGTATTTACCAACCTAATGGATAATTAGAATTCTGACTGTCGGAAGCCCAGAAACCAAAGGAGTTAAAAATTGAGTTTTTTAAATTGAAGCACAAAACAAAACCCATTTCTTATCTAGATTGTCCCGATAATTGTTCTGGAAATGTATATAACCCAATAAGTGAAAACTTGAGAAAAATGGTAGTGATGGGGAAGATTAATATAATAATAATACATATTTTTATTATTATTATTATTATTATTATTATTATTATTATTATTATTATTGTTGTCTTTTTTGCTAAATGTCACAGTTCATACTGGCTACTTTTTCTTTGGCCGGGTGTAAACAATACACCTAAGGCATATCATGTCCTGAAGTTCAGATGCTAAATACTTTACGAAGGATCCTTGCAGTTCCTAGTAAGCATGTCTTTTGGACTATTTGAAGATTCATATTTTCTGAGACACTTCTGATGTTATCTTCCATTCCTTTTCTGATGGCACCGAGTGCTCCTATCACAACAGGTATTACTTCCGTTTTCATTTTCCACATCCTTTGTATCTCAATTTCAAGATCTTGATATTTGCTTTTCTTTTCCATTTCTCTGATTGAAATATTTTTATCACATGGAACAATCATGTCTATCAGCTTGCAAGTTGAATTCACTTTGTCCTTGATTATGATGTTAGGTCTATTCGCACCTATATGTCTGTCTGTATGCACTGCCATGTCCCATAGTACTCCCCAATAAGTGAAGGGTACTTCCCATGCAGTAGTTTAGTAAGCCATCTATCATTTTTCTTCTTCACAAGCTCTTTTTTTGTTTCTTGTTTAAATACTTTTGCGTTTTCTGCTGTTGGTTTGTCTGTTTTCGGTGCGAAATTCAAATCTGTCATTTCCCTTTCGATATTTTTGGCTATTTTACTGATTGAGTACTTTGGCTTCTTCTTTTCATATACACTAATCATATTGCTTGACAAAGTCCTCTTGTTTTCAAGATGATTAAGCCCTACTATTGTCACTTTGAATGCAGTCTCTATTTCTATCAACCCTCTGCCTCCTTCTTTTCTGGGTATGTAGATTCGGTCGACATTAGATTTTGGATGTAACATTTCATGCATTGTCAAGATCTTCCTTGTTTTAGTTCAGAGTATTTCCAATCGGTTATCCCGATTATTATTATTATTATTATTATTATTGTTATGATTATTATCGAGTAATAGTTAACCCAGGAAAGTTGAATGCAGGCACAAGTTCTGTAGCCACAAGAGTGAAATAAAATAGAAAACCAAATAAAATTGTAAACATCACTTTAACCTTGCAAGTGGCGCCCATAAGCAGAGAGGAAAGGCAGATTACTCAAACGCTTGTTGTTTCATGACAACAACTCGTGACTACAGCACTCTCCACTCCTAGCTTGATAACTAACAATACATAAAAAGCTATCTTAGTACTAGTACTAGGTCTGGTATTCGAGCATCGAATTCAGACTGGATATTTGTTATTGCCCTGTTTGGTGACAAAAGCAACAATAAATAGGCACAAAAAGCCATTTTGTAAACCATGCGAAAGGGCATATTATTATTATTATTATATTTATTATTATTGTTATTTTTATTATTATCATTATTATTATTATTATTGTTATTATTATTATTATTATTATTATTATTATTATTATTATTATGTACGGTTTTCTTATGAATGCTGTTTATTTACACTTACTTACCGGGTCACACCCAGTGAACTGAGGCAAGAAAAGGGTTTTACGAGCAATATAATTGTTTAATAAATGTGAGTATGAAATAAATAAGAGTAAAAAAATAATACAAAATATATTAAAATGTTTGGATAGAAAATTTTTAAAAAAGGATAAAAGATGTATTCGAAAGTATAAAAAATAGTCTTGTAAAAAATTGGTTCTTTATATAGACAAAGTTTTTCGAAGAATATCCGCGGTGCTGGTAAGGCTTTTGTATGTTCTGCAAGTTCTGAATTTTTGCAAGATGATTATCTGTTCCCTATGTAATCATTCCTAAAGTACCTACTATTACTGGAACCACAGTTGTTTTAAGATTCCACATTTTAGCAATCTCTATCTCAAGATCCTTATACTTGCTCAACTTATCAAACACTCTGACGGAGATATTGTCATCACTAGGAAGGCTCATGTCGATCAGTGTACATGTTTACCCTAGGTAGTGCTTAATAATTATATGTAAACGGTTAGCTTGAATGGTCCTGTCAGTATTAACCGTAAAATCCCATAAGATGGTAACATTTGGACCATTAACTACTGGCCGAGGGTGGTGTTCATACCAGTTGCTAGGTGTTTCTACGTGATAATGCTGATATATACCCAAGTGCAGATACTGCCCAGCCCTATCATGGCGTTTCATTTTTTCACTCAGTGTCGATACTAGGCACCCCGAGACTAAGTGGTCGATGCTTTCAACAAACTGATAGCAAAATCTGTACTTAGGATCAGGTCCGTTCCTCCAGATGTTAGCTTTATAGTTCCGCTTAAAAAGAGATTGATCTTGTGCAACAACGATGATGCCTTTCGTCTTTGTCTTCAGCCCCAAACTCCTCAGCCACTGATGGGTTACAATTTGATCTACATCAGCGTTTCAGCTTCGGAGAACGTATTGTCCACACAGAGCTTTCTGGCTACATCGTTGGGAAAGTTGGTTTTATCCATTTTTCTTCTCAGCTTGTTTTGCCTATTTTGCCACTTTGGTGGCAGGTACTTGTTCTTGTTTGACCACAGGATCTACATTTATCTCTCGCGCAAAATTAGCAGATTCCTTGATAATAGAATGTAGTTTTTAGTAATTTATTATTCTAGGGTTAACTAACAATACAATTTATATATATCACGTTACAAGATACTAATAAAAATGATAAAGTCACCCATTATCATCCAATCCTGCTCACGGTAGCTTATGAGTAACAATCCGACCAATTTACTACCCTAAGCAGCCCTGGGTGGCTTGAGCTACCAATTTTTGTTAGCTTCACATAAGACACCTCACGTCAATAGTCCCGATAACACTTTTATAATGATTGATTCACTTTCCCAAAGTACTGTCTTTTGGATTTCTCTCAATAATGCTTGGAGTTCTTTCTCATTTTCAAACTCAAAGATTTTTTGAATGTCCATTTTCAGTTCTTTCATTCCTCCACCGAGACATCCAACAACTATTGAAATCATTTTTACGTTATAATCTCCACGTCTTTCACGTATCTCAAAACATAATTGTTCGTATTTCTAAGTAATTTATTATTATTATTATTATTATTATTATTATTAAATCAGCAGTAGCAATTAATGTAAAATATGATCAAATCAATTTACCTTGTGAAGCTTTCAAGCAAATCCTTCTATCATATGAAAAATTTCTAGTTAAAAAGCGTAGCTTTTACATCAGTCAGGGAAAATTTCGATCGCGACTTCATAAGTTAATGGTCGAAGGTCATAAGTCATCTCTCAAGGAATGTTTACAGCTTTATCAAATAGAACGAATGCTATCAAATAGGGTTTGTCGAACAACTCTGCCTGCAGGTTATGTGATGAACAATACACCTTGATCATTTCATCGGAGGATATAAAACTACACTGTTAGAGTTAAAACATTATTGAAGGCGTAATTCATTTCTCTTAACATTTACAAAACAAGAAAATAACAAACACTAGATGCCTTAGTAGACATACATAGTTACCCGAACCCGTCTATTATGACCGGTGAAGAACAATGACCTGACTTTTCCATGGTTAAAGGTGATAATTTATTATTGTTAGAATTTACAGTTAGCTTTGAAACAAACATTAAGAAAAATATGACAGTAAAGCTAAACGTTACAAAGTTACTTGTTGAATGATCTAGAAGGTACAGGGTTTATTATATTAATTTGAGCCTTAATGCAATTGGTGTAATAGGTAATAATAGCTTAGTGGTAACTGAAATATGAACTTTAATCTAAATAGAAAGATCTTTACATTGTTCAGAGTAACAAACATATTTATAAAGACAACTTTTCACATATTCTGTATGATTAAGTAAATAGGGACATAACTTTTAAGCTGGTGAAAACTAATACAGATGTTATGACTAGTATACCCACGACTAAGAGTGTTACTGTATGAGACGATGAAAAATATGTATTACTGTGTTTAAAAATGAAAACAAAATGTATAGAATTCTGTGTGTTTTAAATTCACAACTTCGTGAACTCAGATGGCCATAAGTTCGACGTAGAATGTAGCAATTCTTACAATTTTTTTAAAACTAACTTACAAACCCTTTTACATTTTCGAAAACACGTCGACTTGCAAGATGGCTAGATATTAAAACTTTACTTTAGAATAGCTTACGACTCATGACATGATAAAGCGCTAGAAAAGCTTACGACTCATGACATGATAAAGCGCTTACATCTATGGCTTCCTCTGAATCCATAAAGTTCAGAATTTTCAAAATTTATTTTGGAATGTTTGGTCGAAAAAGAGATGAAAGTTGTTTTCTCTTTCCCTATACCTATTTTTTTAAAACTAACTCACAAAGCCTTTTACATTTTCGAAAGCCTAATGACTAATCATACATTTATTGGTGTAGTAGAAAATGATTTATGGTTTTTGCAACAGAATTACAAAAATATTTCAAAATCCTTGACATTCTTTACTCTTTTCGCAAAACCCTTTCTAATTTGTAGTGTAATAGATTATATCTTTGTAAAATTAATCAACTCTAGTCCTGACACTGAATGGTGAGTTTGCATGTTGGTAGTCTTAGACTGTCAACGACAGATTTCTTTGAATTGCCACTCTTTCGAGCCATTGATCATCATATGTTCCTTGTAAATGCATTCTGATGCGTTGGAATAGATTTGCCTTTGCGAAATTATGTTCTTTTATGCTGTACTATTAGATACAAAATTAATGGAGTTATCTGTATAATTAGAGGATCGGCTTAAAAAGCCCACTCCTTCTAAAATATTTTGAAAATAATATCATACAACACACTATAAATTAAAGCAGAATTAATTGCGCCATCCTAATGAACATGCAAGAAAAAGGCTACAACTGGTTTTTATTACAAAGCTGACTGACTGCATTCTTGATGTGTTGTATTACTAACCTATTTTTAACAATAGAAAAAGGCCTATTTTAACTGGTTTAGACCTTTGTGCTTCAACAAATAAATATTTTAGACCAGGGTATCCCAAGCAATTTGAATCATTCCATTTCTTTTTGTAATCACAGACGTAACATCAATCCCAACGTAATAAAAAAAGAATATGAAAATATTAACTGAGCAGGGACCCAGTTTCATAAGATTTTTTTATTTCCATTGCATTTAAAAATACTTGTTGCATAAAAGAAAAACCAGAAAACATCTTTTTTTAAAATCGAAATGGTAAGAAATTGATAAATATAGCTTATACTATTGAAATTCAGCAAATTATGTCAAGTACTTTCACTGATCCTACTAATGCTCAAAAGCTCAAATGTTTAATCAAACAAACCAAATTTTTTTTGGACCTATTTTCTCCAACTTTACTCTTGGATATTTGTCTTTTTTCGAAGGCTGACTCAAGCAGTTTGGAGGCGTGTGGATACAAAGGAATATAATATGGTCCTACATACATCAAAACAATAATATGCCCTTTTTCCACATCACAGATCTTCTGACCTACAGTGGAATAAATCATTAATTTGTTTTCTGTTTTTTGCACCATTTTTTGTCTCTGTTGTTATTGGATACACATAAGAAGTACTATATCACGGAGGGTTACTCAACACTCAAAATATTACCCATACTAGTTTTCTTCTTTTGCTTCAGACTGGGCAATATGGTAAAAACAGCAGATATATTGGAGAAGATTGTTTTCGAAGTAATAAGAAATAGGTTGAAAAACAAGAAGAAAAGTCAGTAGAAAAGTTTTAAAGAAGAACTATCAAATACAAAATATCATCATATATTCATACAGTTATTTCAGTATCTTCATCCGATCTGCTATCCTCATCAATCACCAATTCAAAAGTTGCTGCTACTGGATCCTAAGGATCCTCTTTTATTTCATGCAAGAGCTTTATTTGGTCAAACAGCATTTCTAGTCCACTTGTGCCAGATCGACCATTCTTGAAGCAATTTATCTTATCACCTCTTCAAGTAGGACTTGGTCCTTTGATTTGGACATAATCTTCCTCAGGGTGGATGTAGTGAAGAAGTAGCATTGAATGTTGTGTTGTCGAAGAGTTTGTTTTAGGTGTACGTTTCAGATACGAGCCTGACGATGGGAGAAGTATCTCTCGAAACGTAGCTCAGAAAAACTTACGACTCAAGACATGATAAAAATCTTTCTTCTTCATCTTATCATCCTCACTTTTATCAAATGCACTTGTTAATCAGTATGATGTAAACCAATTCTAAATAAACTCAACTTGCAGCTTTTGGCATGCATCTGTGATCCTTTAAATGAAAAGTTTGCATGTTGGTAGTCTTAGATTGCCAGCGGTAGTCTTTCCAAAATCCCCACTTTTCCGAATCATTAGTCCTAAAATATTCCTTCCAGATGCTTTTAAACTCTTTGTTGAAACACGCATCAGGGGCTTGTATATATTTAATACATCCCCTAGGTGTTGAATCGATTTCCATTTTGTTGTTTTCAAGGACACTTGCACTGATCATTGGAAATGGCATTCGTTTGGGTCCCAAGCTAACAATTGTTGGCGAAAATAAAACCGACCAAGACCAGCGTTTGCCCATCCCACTTTAGATTGGTATCTCTTCACCAATTTTCTGCTGAAACAATCGTGCTCTAAAACCCTTTTTGAAGCTACTAGCTCTGAATTTTTCCTCAATAAGCTCTATCTTTTTATTAATCCTAATAAACTACCATCACCTTCTTCTTCATTATGAGTTTTTGGAGACTTAGAGCGCTCATAATCATTTGTCTGAGATTTACTATAGCATAAAGCTATCCATATCCCTGCTTGATGACTTTTAACCTCAACCTATAAGTCTCATTTGTTTCTAACAGCTACATGTAGAAATGTGTGATAGGAAATCTTACTTCCCTTTCCACCAGACACCAATAGAGTGTTAATCTAATTCAAATTTGGTTGCTGCAGTTTGTTTCCTTAGTTGACAACGTCCTGTTTAAATTCGACTTTTTAATGTCTCAACTTTTCTGCTTTCTGCAAAGTCAACCCTACAGTATTCTGTCCCTCAGCCAGAATAACTGATTACTAGCTGAAAAGGAATGTTCGAACTTTTAACAAATTTTATTTTCTATGGTGATGAGTAACTAAATCATTGAACGAAGGATTCCGCTGGATATAAAACAATAAAAATTTCATTTTAATTGCTAGATTGTGTGACATTCCAAAAGGAAAGTAAAAGTGGTAACATCTCTGTTTAGCAGGATTTGAATGCAGCCAGCTGTCGTGATAGGAACGTGCAAAAGGAAAGAGCGGTGTGTTAAAAGGAAAACAAACAAGCTGTTGTTGGTTACTGAAAATTACTGATCAATGCTGCATAACAACATGCATAAAAGAACTTTCTTGTTGCAAGATGCGCGTTTTCTAACATTGAATAAAGCACAGCATACCAAGTCGAGTATGAGGAAGGTTTTTGTTACTCACAGGCACACACGCAAATATACACACATATACATGTAGTTTTGTGGGTATATGTGTATTCCAGTTGTTATTAACACAACACCATCAGACCCATCGGGACGTCCGCAAGAATATTGTCAGTTCTATATTGGACAATGATGCAAAAGAAGCTAGTGATCTCCTTAGAGAATATAATCAAAATATAGTCTTGGTACATACGAAGCACTGACTCTATGATGTGGTATTGTGTTTTGGGTGGCACTTGTTGACAAACAAAAATTGAATTTATTTTTTTTATCAGAAAAATGAGAGAATTTTGTTTAGCAGTGCGTGCATGTGTGTGTGTGTGTGTTTGTGTGTGTATGTGATTTTGTGTTATTTTTACCTCTTCATTCTGCCATTACTTTTATGAATAGAAGCCAATCACTATTTGACTCCTTGCCCTTCTACTTACAAGCGACCCTCACAGTGTTATAATAGACACATAAATGAACATAAATTTTACGTCTGTGTCTGCTAGGGTACTTTAAGTATATCACATAATGTTGTTTTCATTAATAGTCTCGCTATAAAGGAAAGGAAGCACTTGAGAACTAAGTAAATAATTGTGTTGTTAAATTTTCAATCGTTTATTAGCTGTATTAAACGATTAAAGTAATAACGGTTCTTCTCCAAATTCTAACATTGTTTGTGTATATAAAGTAAGTCCTCAAGAAGGGGATACCCCTAGGGAATACCCCTGCCGACATTTCAAAAAAAAATTTATTAAAATAAAATATACTGTCTTTAAAAGTTTTTCAATTTTCCCAGTCCAGCCCAGTGTAATGTATTATGTTGTAACACAGTTTTTATTGCCAAGGACTTCCGGTTTCACGAGGGGTTATGTTTTGAGAGATTCTTCTCTTATCATCAGTGTGGAGGTAAAAGGTGTGATAAGGGATTAGAATATATCAGTTAATTGACGGTAAGATAAACATGAATTAGTATCCATTCTGTAAGTAATATGCTTAACACTATAGGCTTTTAACCTTGGGATTTTCCATGAAAAATTTAAATTAAGCAAATACTCCGTAGGATAATATGGCTGTTGCTTCAAACCATTGTAATCCTATCAAAAATCTATTGCACTTTTATTATTCATTTAAAATAATCAATAACTTTATCAATTAATTGATTAAACTTAATTTTTTAACTAATGTTATTAAATAAAAAAATTATGTTAATGATTAGATAACCTCAAGCATAAAGTACTCGTTTTATCTGCTAATTCTGCTACTAACTGGAAAAATCTGATTTTGATTTCTTTCAATTCATGTATTCTATTGTATTTTAATTATTCCATTTAATATTCTTATGACTGAAAAGATGCATCTATTACCCTTACCCAAATTGACTATGAATTTGAACATTTGGGACATGGAATGGGAAACACAGACATGCAAAAAACAATATGTAAGATAAAGTTAAGGAAAAAGTTAAATGCTTTATTTTGTTAGTTTAATTGTTCTCTTTTGTATTAAGCAATATAATTGCTATATGAGAGGCACTATATATGTATATATATATATATATATATATATATATTTGTGTATTAGTATCAAAAAGTGCTCAATGCATATAGCAGAGCAATATACAAAAGGTAAAACAAGAAAAATAAGAATTGTGTTTGCAACTAATAGTTTCACGATATTTGCCTGATGATCGAAATATCGTAAAACTATTAGTTGCAATCATAGTTCTTATTTTTCGTGTTTTAACTTGTATATATATATATATATAAAGTATGATGAACCCTCCCATTGAANAAATGCTTTATTTTGTTAGTTTAATTGTTCTCTTTTGTATTAAGCAATATAATTGCTATATGAGAGGCACTATATATGTATATATATATATATATATATATATATATTTGTGTATTAGTATCAAAAAGTGCTCAATGCATATAGCAGAGCAATATACAAAAGGTAAAACAAGAAAAATAAGAATTGTGTTTGCAACTAATAGTTTCACGATATTTGCCTGATGATCGAAATATCGTAAAACTATTAGTTGCAATCATAGTTCTTATTTTTCGTGTTTTAACTTGTATATATATATATATATGAAGTATGATGAACCCTCCCATTGAAAGCAATGAATAAAGATTAGTAAGGTGTCAGTAACCTTAAACGAGCAATAAAAAATTTCAAAATAAAATGTGTTTTTCTTAATAATTAGAAAAGGGCTTGCATTTACAACTAAAATTGTTTATCAATTACAGTCATATTTATTGGTGTGCGTAATGTATGTGCATTTAAGGAATTGTTAATTGTGTTGTTGATTTTGGTTTTTGTACTATTTACATATTCATATACTATAATAACTTTTTTCTTCTTCATTAACAGGCAACGATGTCTTACGGCTTTCAGGGTGGTGATCTTTATAATCCTCTGAGATCAATAATAAGCCACCATGAGACAAGCTCTTCATTGCAAAACTATTCCCCTTTCATCAACCAGCCAACTCCTTATTTTCATACGACGTACCCAACGATGGCTTCGGACGTTCGAAATCCACATGCAACATTGGCTCCAAATGTAACGTTCGGTTCTCAGTTGTCCTCTTCCCATTTGGATACTTCACCAAAGGAACAGGTTCATTCTATTGTGTCGAAAGAGTTACAAGAGCTTGAACGATTTGCTAACGAATTTAAAATGCGCCGAATTAAACTCGGGTATACACAAACGAATGTGGGAGCAGCATTGGCTTTGCTTAATGAGGGAACGGATTTTAGTCAGACTACAATATGCAGATTTGAAAATTTACAGCTCAGCTATAAAAATGCCTGTAAATTGAAGCCACTGTTGGAAACATGGCTAGAAAAAGCGGAAGCTGCTGGAGCAGTGAACACAGAGAAACCAACTTCAGAACGGAAAAGAAAGAGAAGAACAACAATTGGACTAACTGCTAAGGAAATCCTTGAACGGCATTTTCAGAGGCAGCCAAAGCCATCATCATTGGAAATTTTAGGAATTGCAGAGAGCTTAAAACTAGAAAAAGAAGTCGTTCGGGTGTGGTTTTGTAATCGCAGGCAAAGAGAAAAGCGTATTAAGACCTCGCTCTTCAACTTTCAGTTTCTCTCCGGCAGGGGTTAAGAATATACCTTTGTCCAGATGTTTGGTAATTGTTTTCATTAAAGCTCTGCTTTTTAAGGGGGATGTTCTATTTCTAATGAGGTATTAATATTGTGAATGGGGATGGTTTTCAAAGCACTTGTAAGAATCTGCTAAGTTATCCTTGAATTCCATAACATCTATTGTATTTTAATGACTCTAGCTCTCATGACCCAGTTAACAAGATTTCCTTTACAGCTGGAGACTTTAAGGCAAATTAATCATTCATCTTGTGAGTACTAGCAAATAATGCATAAGTAGAAAAAATATGTTGTGAAAATTAGAACAGCTTAAAATTTTATATCAACAGTGAGGAAAGATGTTTTTAAAGAACAAAACCAGGGTGTGTTCCTCCTATTCCTTTTTTTGTATGACGAATAAAAGAGATAAATCTTTAATAATATTATTTATCAACTAAAATTACAAGTCCAAGATGAAATCACATTCATTTTTTTGTCTTGTATACTGAGGTATACACAATTTCAACTAGTTGCAAAATGACTATCATATTTGTCTCACGTGCAAAACTAACGATTGAACAGTTAGTTAAGCCTTAAAGATTAACTAAACCAGAGATTACATCTTTTAACGTTAAAGATTGTGATTATTGAATGTCCATTGTTCATGACCTAAGCCAAATGGTCGCTCTTCTTTATTAGTTTAATTCCGCCCCGCTATTTTGGTAATTGAAATTATTATTGCTTAGTTCTTCAGTACATTCTTTTCTACAAATTACTCACGGTTAAAGAAAATTACAAAATTTCATTTGATGCATCCATCTGTAAATTTCATTTTTGACAAGATCCATATTTCATGAAAAAACATGGCTATGATAACTATGTTTTAGAACATACTTTCTAATTATTAAAACCTTGGTATACTTCTGTCATCTTCTGTTTATATTATTTCTTTATCTGGATTCTTGGAAGGTTATTTTTTACTTCGTTGACCTCGAGAAGGAAAAAATTGGGGTCATCGATTTAATCTGAAACCTAAGGCAACCGAACCAATCATCAGATATTAGAAACAAATTCAAAGCAAACTATTTAATACAGAGAAAAACTGCACTCTAGTTAATAAGCTTTCCTGGTGATCTTTGAAAAAAATCTTTTAACTGACCCTAGCAATTATTTAATATAGTAATAGCTCATAAAGTTATTTGTCAATTATTCATTTAAAAGAGAGAGATAAAAAATAGAGACAGTGCTTCAATAACTATATGGCAATCTTGTTAATTAAATAAGTGTTTCAATTTAAACATTGTAAAATGCAAACCTTATAATAACTAATAAGGTACTTAAAAATTAATTAAAGATAAGGAAAGTTGACTCTAAAACAATCAGTATGCTGCTGTATATTTATTGGAAAGTTTTCTTTTCCAGCTTTATACAGCCGGGCACAATAATTTGTTAGCTGTCTTCAGTCTTCTTTTTGAGATCCTGGGATATTTTCTGGATAGATATTTCCCGGAGCTAAAATATCAACGACAAACATTATTTTAATCAAACCTAATGCATAAGTATTTCTGTCCTAATGTAGTGACAAGCCCTGAAGAACTCTTTGTCTTGTTATACATTTTCCTTATCATCTTATCCAGTGAGGGGAAATGACATTTGGTAAAATTTCTTGCGTCTAGTTCACCAAAAATTAAATGGAGCTTAGCTTCTTGGTTATATTCTCGGACCTGGGAGCTGAAGGTTATTAACAGTGAGTTTGATTAAAATTTATCTTTAAATATATAACCATCTGCCTTCAATAGTTGTATTAGTACCAACATGATTACTCTGAGAGCATTGAATAGATTTGATAGGGTATAACAGATGAAATATTTTATATTAAATAATTATAAAACTCCCCACTTCCAGTCTTCCTCAGCTTGTTTTACCTCGCATCTTGATATACATATAGATGACACAACAGACAGTTGCAAACCTATACGAAGATAAGTAATTCTGACTGTTGCAATAACATGTCAAGCAGTTAGCAGTGGTGAATTCGTGCATAATTTGGATATTCTCATGAAAATACTCCAGTACTGAAGCGAATAAAGGCTATCTCCTACATGGTGTTTTTCTCTCAATATTCCACTCCTACTCTTAAGATAGGCCGTAAAAGCCAATCTTTTAAATAAATAAAGTAAGAGAAGTGTTAGTGTTAACCAAATTCCGTTTTACAAAAATGAAGTCCATACTGTAGTGCGCCAAATTTAAATCAATGTAAATTTTGTTTAATGGGAAAAAATTACACATACTTCGTACTTTAAAACTCTTGGGATGACAAAGAAATAACCTAAAGTTTTGACTGAAAGAAGATATATATATAGGAAATATATAAGACATAGATATATGTGTATATATATGTATATATGTATATATGTATATATGAATATATATGTATATATATATGTATATATATGTATATATATATGTATATGTATATATATGTATGTATATGTATATATATGTATATATGTCTTATATATATGTAAATAAAGATGTAAATATATGTATGTATATATATTTATATGTATGTGCATATGTATAAATATGACACATTTGATGTGTATCGCAGGAAAGAGCTAGTGGCATAAACTCCAGAAATCGTGTCAAAACTTTAGGATCGCAAGGTTGAAAAGGAAAACATAAACAGTAGGTAAGGAATTTAATACAGGTATAAAATGAAATATGAGGCTGTTAATATTATTTCCCCTCTCTTCGGAATCGAATGAACGTAATTTGTTGTAAAATGCGTAAGATATTAATGTCTCAGTATATTTACCGGCGTAGTACCTCATTTTCGTGCATAATACTAAATAATTAATGCAGTTTCAAAGTATATATAGATAGTTCGATTGTAAGTTGATAAATATTTGTAATATTTTGCTAATCTTATCCAACTTCCGATATAGTTTATGGAAAGGGACTTTTACATTGTTTACTTTGTAAGCACTGCAAATGTATGTACATTGTAATTGACAGCCTTGCCTCATAAGTGTTATGTCTTTGGAAAATCAGTCAATAAAAGTCGGGAAGTTTACCATCCATTTTGTTCCATATGTTAATTTATCTTTATTCTGAACCGAATCACTTCTGATTTTGTGCCTTGCGGCTTAACATAATTTGGTCTTATATCTCACAATTATATCACGATGTCTTTCGAACTGTTTCACAACCAATTCTTGAGCAGGAAATTTTGATCACGTTTGCGTCTATCAAAGTCTAGCTTAAGACCAATGAAGGCTTTAATGTACACAAGTGCATAAATAAAGCCTTGTTCTTTTGTCAATGATGCTGATTTGCCATGCCCATTATTATGGTAAAGATTGCCTGGGTGTTACTCGAGTGTCCTTATTGCTAACTCATCGCCCAAACATTATCATGAGACTCTCCTTAAAAAGGCATACTTTCCCATGCCTATGTACAATATTTTATACTGTGAAGCACAGAATAAAGTACAACTACATCCTAAGGCAGCATAGTTTAAACTGGTGAAAATAGTACCTTTGGGTCCTTTATTGGATAAGGAAGTTGATTTTAATTGTCGGGCCTTGCAGTATATGGGGGCAGGAGTATGTACAAGGTAAACAGTAAGGAGCATTTGTCGTTGGCTGCAAAAAGGGCATGTTACTACCAAGAAGAAGGAGGTCATGAAAACTTCGATGCTGTATACTTGCTAGAAGAGAATACAAGTGAATCTGGGAAATGTTGCTGGCTATAAATGCAGTATATCGAAACTGGATAAAAGCATGTTGTGTGAAAGTGAACATTTGTGAAATTTGAACTGAGCACGAACTGGTGCCAATGGCTACTACAACTACATATTATACGAGCTAAGTTATATAACCAATTACTTTGTAAACTAATCTCTTACTCTATATTTCGTTCACTAAATTAATTTTATGGCTGGTTTGTTGAAGTGATGGCATTTTGATATGAATGGTGCATGAGTTCTTTACGACTGGTTCTTTTATGACTGGTGCTGATGTACAATCTTAAGATACCACCGATTAGAAAAACTAATGAGAAAATGTTTGTGGCAATTAAAATGTGGATGCTGCTCTGAATTTTCAATATTTCAGTATTTAAACAACGTACGAATTAATATAGTTAAAAATTACATGGTTGCCAACATGAACACCAAATTGAGAGAGGCAAGGATCAATTAGTTTGGCATTTGTACAAGTTTATTTAAAATGTTATGCCAGAGAGTTAACTTGTTAAAAGTTGAAACATGTAGCTATTATTAGCTGCAGGTTAAAAGACATAGGACGTGGCCATACAGACTGATGGATAATATAGCAGGAGTTATGAGAAAGATTGATGCAAGTAACTAAGGGTGACGTGACTAAAAATCGATGTAACAGATATATGAATGTAAGTAAGTATTTAAAAACAAGGGTTTTTTTAAATTTTTGATAAGCACTACATGCGTCTCCTCCTTTCCATGAGCAATCTTGAAATACAGAGATTCAACATCCAGAGAAAGTAAGCAAGGTTTTGAATTACTATCAAAAAATCGTTTTTGATCAGTAACCATACGCAAAATTCGAGTTTGCACAAGATGGAAATACAATAAATGCCACATTTATACTCAGTATGATCTCAGAAAGAGCCAAACAACTACTACATTGATTACACAAAGGCTTTCGACACAATTAAGTACGGTGATATTGATGAGCATCTATATCAATTTAGTCATTGAGAAAGAAGATCGGCAGTTTCCTAGAAATCTATAACAGGATCAAAAGCCTTATATACGTGTCGAAACTGATCTCAGTCAATAGGATAGAGTCAAAAAGGGGAGAATGTGTTATATCCCCAGGTTTGTTGAATATTTATGACAAACTATTAAGCGATTTCAGCGACCTACAAAGTATTTCTGTTAGTAGGAGGTATTACTGAGATATGCAGATGATGCCATTTTTATTGCAGAATCACGAGAGAAGCTAGCAGCATGTAGTGGAAGAAAGTAGAAGAAAAGTTGTAATCATTAACTGCAAACTGATTAAGCAAATGCTTCGGGAGAAGTAAAAATTGAACCCCTATATGTCAGCATAAAATTATTTGAATGTATAGAACATGTCAGAAAAATGAGTCACCTTGGTACTATGATAACAAAAAATTGGAGATAAAATATGATTATTAATTAACTAATGGGGTTGTCAAATACACATTTCAAAATACTCTCCTGATTACTTCAGGCAGCTTTTCAGCGACGTTTAGAACTTTTCCAATTCCTTCCAATCCAAACTTATGGCAACAAGTGTTAGAAAATAAACACACTTATGTCCACACACCATGAGGCAACTCAAGCGTCACTTTAAAGGAGATTCTATTTGATTTTCTAAATGTATCAAATTCCTAACAGAGAAGTATTTAGAAAAGAAAACAGACCGAGAAATCCCATTTTCACAATAGAAAAAGGCAAGAGCAGACATATCATGAGGAAGAAAAACCGGAAATGGTTATTATTACCTCGCAAGATAATATACAGCAAAGCAGAGCAAGATGATGCCATAGGCTATTTACCTAAGTTGTAAGTCGCAGTGGATAGGGTCACTATTGACGGGTGTATTGAATGCCACAAAGGTAAAGTGTTGAAGGAAATAATCAGCAATACTTTCCTATGGAAAGGTATATAAAGAAGAGGCAAAAGAGGGAAAAGAGGAAGAAGAAGAAAACGAAGAATTAGGGAAAAAAAAGTCTTTTCAGCAATTGGGCGAAAATAGTGGTTTACGTTCTCTGAAATACTGACAACTCTTTAAGCTACTTCAAACCGAAGGTACAATTTCATACCTTCGTAGATTCTTTATAGGCCATGTAAGCACCCATTTCATCACTTGGAATAAAAAAAGAGATTTTTTTTATTCTTGTTACATTACAGTTAGTGGCTCAATTAAACATGTTTGCATGTTTGTTTACAAATATAAATAATGCTATATATACTAGAAAAAAGTTAGTCACGAAATGCTCTCATTAATAGCACATTACCCATTGTGTGGATGATGGAGAATGCGACCATTAGAGCAACGATCACTGGATCAAACCCTTTTAAGAAAAATTCGTTTGGATTTATTAAGCTTGGTAAAATCATTAAAACATGGTTTTCAATTATCTTATTTGATATGTTGGCTGATTTTTCTAGAAATCACCTTTTGCAAATACACCCTATCAAGAATAATATCAATGCTTTTCCTGGACATCAGATTTGGATCTGAGACAATTAGTTCATAAAACGTAGAATTCTATAAAAGGGTAAACAGACAAGGTGGCATAACTTGACACAGTTGTCAGAACTCATGATAATAGATTTATTACCAATTTACATATCATATTCACAAAAGTACGCTGATGTCTTAAAACAAATTCTTGTCACCCTCTTAGTCTTATTTGCTTGCCATCAAAATCCCAGTTTATCCGTATTTGATGTATATGTACCCACATTTCACAATAACATTTTCAAGGCAAGAATCATATCTTTTTGTGTTAATAAAGGCTATAACTTATCTCGATATGATCAGATTCCATGCTTTGCAGCTTTGGTGATCATGGTCTTTCAGTCACCTTTTACCCAAACACTGGAGATTTTGTCATTGGGGCTTGATGTTCCTAGCCATGCCGCGAGAGCCTCCAGCATCTTCTCTTGCCATCTCCTCTCTTATTTTTTCAATTGGTATAGCATGCTCCACAGCAACTTTTTTGTATGATGTTCCCAAAGAATATTGTTTTTCACTTACTGAACCATTTAAAACAAGTCTGATGATAAAACACATCCTTGTCTGACATCACCTTTCTCGTTGGTAGGTACTGATTAGGTCCGTTATCTACTCCCATGTCTGCTTTTTGATTCCAGTACATGTTTTGTATTATTCTAAGATCTTTCCCATCCAGGTTAATGTCTTCGAGGATCTTCAAAGTGAATTGATGCTTCAGCGTATCAGATGCTTTAGTATAGTCGATGAGGCACAGGAACTGATCTTGTTGTACCTCTAATACGCTTTCCGATAGTGTCCTCAGTGTATATATGGAAACTGAGATTCCAATCTTTTCCACAAAGTCACATTTTTCATCGACTTTTTCTGTCATGATAATTCATGAATGAAAACACCTGGTTTTCTCAACATGTTAGACAATCCTCATTTTCACAACGTCCAGGACATAATTAAAATAACAAAATGACTTCATTTTGATCAAGAAGAGATATGTAAATTCATTGCTTTCATGTAAGACTCCCTGGACCAGATTTAATAGCTATGATTAACCATTGGTATCAATGGTATGTCTACTGCTGAAAACACTACAATTGCCTAAAAGGAAAAAAAATTGATTTATCTTTCGTACAAACTAATGCAGAAGTTAGAACACATATTCCTATCAAAGTCAAAAACAGGTTCAAAGGAATTCAATATGAGCCTTAAGCAGATTGGAACAGCTTGCTCAGCTCTGCATAGAAACACGAAAAGGTTATTAGATGACAGGTGATTTTTGGAAATCATAGAAACGAGAAGAAAAGGTAAGAAATGGAAAAGGTAAGAAATGGAAAAGAAATGCAATGAAACAAAAGAGGCATGGGTTGGCCTAAAGTACGAAAAAATAGAAGAGATTTACATCAGCCATCAAAAAACTGTGCATCAGAACATTAGGATACTTAGAGGAAATATATTCTGCTGTGCGATTGGGTCAATAAAGGCAAAGAATGAATATGTTATCATGAAGAAAGACAAGAACCTGGAAAGAGTGAAATGGTGAACTATAGAACTCATAAAGGAATAACAATTAAAACTTCAAAACAACTTCGGGGGAGGACCACATTTTAAAAGTGAGGTTTATTGTACCTTGAAGAAAATGAAGCAAGGCAAGGCTCCATGGTCGAAGAATTTAACAATTGAAATGTTTGGTGGTTTGCTAATATGAGAAATAGACCTGATTACCATCATGCAATAGCTACAATACAGGAGACAAATTATCAGGCTTATTGAAGCCAACTTTGATTGCTGTTCTTGAAAAAACAAGAGTTATCCATTGTAAACTGCAAAAGTCTATCAGTTTAATGAGCCAACTTACCAAAGTACTACTAATTTTGTTGCTTTGGCCGGGAAAAACATAGTTTGAATGGTCCCATTCCATAAGCATCAGACCTCTGTCGTTTCTTTCTTCCGGTTCGAAAGGCCACACAATGTTATTAAAACGGCCTTTCTCCACATTGAAGCCCCTTTGAATGATTTTTGTGTTTGTTGACATGTTCTGTTTCAATGCATGATTAATGTTATCATAAAATCCCTCAAGTTCTTGTTCTCACTTTGATGTTGGAGCATACACTTGAATGATTGTGGGAACAAGTACTTTATTACTGAGTTTCATCATAATTAAATACTATCCAAAAACGTTTCATTGACTTTGCCACTACCTTGTCCTTGATACATGCAAAACCCTTCTCGTGATTAGGTTCTCCAGAGTAAATAATAATCAAGTCGTTAAATGTTATCTTTCCAAAGCCTGTCTATCTAACCGCATATAGTCTCAGAATGTTAATCTTCATTCTAATCATTTCTTGCTTAATATTGCCTTACTTGCCTTGCCTATCTAAGTAGAGTTCTTACGTTCCACTGGGCAATGGTGTTCTTCTTTTTCTTGTGCATTGGTTCGTGCCTGTCACGAGTAGTTTGATGACGGTCAGTATTCACCTGTGGCCTATGACATTTCCTACTGGACAAGGTTAATTCCGTCTTCTGCGACAGAACTTCCATACCTGTCGTTGATCTCTGTAAAAATTCGATTGATGATACCGCACTGGTTTTCCTTTGTCTTCTACTTGGTTGCTTACAGTTTCTGTTCAAAGTTTTGCCTAAAGAAATAAATCTTGCATAGCAAAATAGTAAGGAGGTAGAATTTTGAAGAATCTTTCTACTAAGCTGACTGCCTATCAGCCCTTTAGAGCTCCATCTGCCCCAATTACCTTGGGAGATCAATATTTTGGGCCCTTGCAGTTGCTACCACGCTTGATCAGAGTAGGCCTGGGAATAATGGCAAACAAGGTTTAAGTCCATTCGCCCAAAAGCTCTAGAACTCCTCAACTGGAGCCTTGCAACATATATTACCTAGTCTTACTGAAAAGGCCGAAGCAGTGGCAGAATTGAATAAAATCACATTATTCAATATAGCATAAATGATTTCTAGACGATTGTCACTTGTTGCTTTTTTTTAATTTGGCAGTATTTTTTTTATATTTGGCAGTTTGCAGTATTGTTTTCCTTTGTACTATTGTCTCTCTATTGTAGTGTTGTCTCTCAATTGTAGTATTTTCTCTCTATTTTATTATTGTATCTCTATTGTAGTATTGTTTTTCTATTGTAGTATTGTATTTCTATTGTAGTATTGTCTCTCTATTGTAGTATTGTCTCTCTATTGTAGTATTGTCTTTCTATTGTAGTATTGTCTCTCTATTGTAGTATTATCTTAAATATGTAATTCGTTCCCTCTTCTATTTTTCTTACATTGTAATTTGACTAATTAAGTAACAAAAATTACAAAATTCTTTAAGGAATTTCTTTCACTTTGTTGTCTTTTAATTTTCTAAAAACTGGATTTCGGTTTTGATTGAAAGAATTTATACACATGTATGTTTGTGTTTTATTCATTTTCAAGAACTATACAAGACATCAAATCAATATGCCTATGGAACTGTAGAAAAAAGACCTAAGCAGGTTAGGCCAAGACACAAGAGTTAAAACATTCAAGATATGTGATGAAGGAAAGCACTAAGAACCCAAAGACCCCCACATTCTAGCAATCGGAGGGAAAAACTGCATTCACAAAAAGATTTATTACAATAGGGAGCAAAAGATAGGGAATGAGAGAAAGACGAGATGACGGAGCCCCTGTACAGATGAAAAAAAAGTATTTTAAGCAAAGATGGATGATAGATTAATAAATATACAAACTGCTCTAGGCGTTAAGGTACTTTCCAACACGATACAATGAACCAACCTTTTTATAAGTAAACTTTCCAATGAATTAAAACAAGAATTCATAAATTGGTCAGGAGAAAATGACAAACAAAACATCCTCATTGTGCTGTATTCTTTAAGACAATAACCGATCTCACCAGGGTTAATATCAAAATGGTTGCCCAATGATATTGGGGGGAGCTAGGGATTCAACCTTTCATTAAAAGACATCAGTTGTGTTTTTAAGGCTTTTAAAGAAACCAGATACTTCTTGCTCTATGCAAGAGTACAAGGTACCATCAGTATAAATAAGCTTAGGCAACTCACCAAGAAAATCATTGACATGAAAATAGAAAAGAGTTGTAGCAAGAATAGAAATGTAAGAAACGCAAACACCACCTGAAAACCTCTCAAATTTAATTTTGTCTACTGTAACATCAGTTTTACGATCTGAGAGATAAGATGGAATTAAACCTAAAACCCTCCAACAAATACTGTAACCAGAAATTTTAAGAAGCAAGCCAGTGTGCCACAACTAATTAAATGCCTTATCCAGATCTATTCATAAACCTATAGCTACGTTCTCTGATTACAGTCAAAAGGTCACTAATGGAGCGAGATACTTTTAATCTGTACTGAGTTTCAAACAATAGGCCTAGTTTCTGCAAGAATTCCATCGTTTCTAAGTCATTGAAAGACCTTACTAATGGTAGAAAAAAAGACAGCGATATAGATTATAAGAATAATAACATTAATAACACACATATGTTTGTATGTATATATATATATACTATAAATATTCCTACGTTTCTGTTTTTGGTTGTATTTTTAGATCTTTAATAATGAAGCCTCAGGACACTTAAGGAAATCATTTCAAAAAGGCAGTTGATATTAAACTGTCAGATGGCTGGACATCTCGAATCCGGAAGAATACTGGAAACCCTATTGTTCCTATTGTTCCTAAACCTAACCCTAATGTCGACCAATGAACTTTTACTTCCGTTAAAAGATGGTAGAATAAGGCCGTCAGACGCCTAAATAGACACTCCGTTTCAAAAAACATTACCTGACTAAGGTGGTAACTCCGACAGCTCAGGAGTTAGAGTATATAGCTATGGTAGTCATGTAGTATCTGTAAGTCTTAGTATAATCTCATTTCAACTAAATAGGGAAAAAGTATATCTTTATCTCACAGCTAATTTTTTTTTTGGGGGGGGGGGGGGGGTTGGATTACTTATGTGTACTGACATNCGACCAATGAACTTTTACTTCCGTTAAAAGATGGTAGAATAAGGCCGTCAGACGCCTAAATAGACACTCCGTTTCAAAAAACATTACCTGACTAAGGTGGTAACTCCGACAGCTCAGGAGTTAGAGTATATAGCTATGGTAGTCATGTAGTATCTGTAAGTCTTAGTATAATCTCATTTCAACTAAATAGAGAAAAAGTATATCTTTATCTCACAGCTAATTTTTTTTTGGGGGGGGGGGGGTTGGTACTCTCGTTCATTTTGTTGTTGTTTTTTCTAATTTTCTGATTTCTTTTAAGTCTAAACTAAATTGATTAAATTCGCCTTTGAGTATCTTTTCTCAATAGATCCTATACTAATTAAATTCATATCTCGCTTGCTACTTACCCCTATAAAGGACAACTGAAAAAAAATATATAAAATGTCACGTCTTTCACGCTGCAACCTTCCCGTTGTTATTGGTTGTATATTTTCAAATTTTTGTTCAAATATAAAAGCTTATGAACACGCTTTTATCAACATTGTAAATGAAATAGGCTATTAATATCTCAGAATAGGTAAAAATCTGTAAAAATTTGTACCAAAAATATGTCTTTCTATTTTTCTTCTTTCATTTTCTTAAACATCATTTCCCAAATTTGTTTTAAATATTGCTATTAATAACATACTGAGCATTTGTCGTAAAAAACACATCGCAGCTGCTTCAAGTCTTTTATAATATAGTTATTGATGGTCCAACATTTATACCCATATACTAAAGCTGAGGTAATATACGAATTGAGGACTCTTGGTATTATTTTCTTTGTGAAACTCCTGTTTTCCAGTTCAGGCTACATTTGATTAAAAAAAGTTATCCAATATTATTGTAAAAATAACACACTTGACTTTGCAACCTGCTTCATGATCACTTGATTTTTAGAAATCCAAAAGAAACAGGGAGAAGCTTTAATCTTGGATTCAGTCATATACATTGTTTCTAACATATTTATCTCCAATTTCCTACTTTTCCTTTTTTGACGAAAAATCATAATATTTATATAATATTTAAACATATATAGCAAATAGTTCTCCAGGTCTCTAAAGGATTCTGCTTGAGTTACTTCATCGTCAGAGTACTTTTTTTCGTCATCTGTTTCTATCAAATGATTGCCATCTTGATGTTACACAACCTCACATAATACCCCGCTTGATTTGCATGAAACTCCTTAGTTCTCTTAGTTATTAAATTGGGTTCTCCCTGCTCCAAGTATAACGTTTTAAGAATTTTAAGACCTGTAAGTGATCTACAAAATATATTGGCACGTCTCTGTTCATTTCAAAGCTAGTGGATGTATGTAAAATCTAAAACATGAGGAATATGACAGTAACCAGTCATTTCCATATTTTCCCCTGCAAAACAAAATTTAAACAGTGCAATAGTGCCATGGAGTAAGAGTAAATAGCTCTAATGAATAAATCAAGAATGTTTATTGGAGGTTTGGAAAACAGACTAGACATGCACCAAGAGAATTATTGCACAAAACGTAATGGAATGTTATCTCTTTAGACTTGCAACAGAAAAAAAAACCGAGTTAAGAAATTAAGATGAAGGTATGATAGACAAATCTGGTAAATTCGAAAATAAAAGTATAAAACTCTTTAAAAGAACGTAATGAAACTTTTGCTAAAAAATGCAAGGGAAAAAAGGTATTGAAAGGGGTGATTGAAGAACACCCTGACTTTATCAATACATTTTTTGAGCATAAAAACATTGAAAAGAGAAGAAATAAATAAAATGTTTGTTAAGGGTTATGTATGGATGTTAGTTCATCATGATCATCGAACGGGAGGTTCAAAATAAACCGCCGTGGCTCTCCATTTCCTTCTGTCCTGTGTCATTCTGTAAAACTGAACCATACTTATTAAAGAAATGTTTTTGATGTTGTTAGTTCACTATCACAAATATTGCTATTACTCTCATCAAGACACTTTCTGTGTCAAAGATAGACAAGAACTGATTTTCACTTTAAAAGGAGCACTTAATAACTTTCCACATCTGAGCACTTAATTTACTATTTCCTTTAATGATATTGCTGATGCCTCTGGTAGTGTCAATCAAGAATTTATTTTCGAAACCCTGGCAAACATTAATATCCCTTCGAAATTTTGCTATCCGATTGAAGATATTGACTGGTATTCATCTTTTCTTAGTGATACCAGGTACGTCACTGAGTAAGTCTTTTAACATCATAAGAGGAGCCAAAACTACTTACTTAGTTACTTTTTATTATGGTCATAGACAGAGTATGGAAACCATTGGTTGCTACTGCTATAAGTTGTATGGTCATTAAAAATGAAAAAATAGTACCCTATGACACAAACAACTGATCTTTGGTGGCTTGGAAAGAAAAGACTGCCCAGGCTGGTTTGGAAGTAAAAAACTAGATATGCGCTATTCCAGACCCCAGAAGACCGTGTAATAATTAATACAAGGATACATCAGACATAAAGCCAAAAGAGGAAGAACAATCACATGCATTAACTGTTTATGGAAGCCATACGCTACAGCCTTTATCGTTATCTGGAGAGGATTCAAAGCAGGTTAATTAAATTTTAGGAAATTATAAGGAGTTTCTGAACAAAACCTCAAAGTGCAAGTTGTTATTATAACTGAAGGCAAGTGTTCTCAATAACATGGCTCTTGCTAAAAAATATAGTATCATTTTATCAATACAATATTCACAGAGGAACAGTAAAAAAAATTGGATAAAGCTAACACAAACAGTTCAGAATTTGTGTGACTTACACAATGCAGCTATGAAGTTTATCATTTACTTACCACTCAACATGTCCCGGGGCGCCCCGATCCCCGAAAAAACCCCGGTCAAAACCACAGATATGTTTGCATAACAAGGTTTGTCAAGTAATTAATCAGATTAGTAAATTTACGCCATAAGTGACACTTTCTCAGTTTTGTCACTTCACTTTATCCATTGATGATTGAAAGAAACTGATCATTGTTTGGAGGTGTTAAGTTAATTTTAACGCAATCACTCATAAACAAAAATTCGTTTTTTTAGCAGCCGAACGTTTGTTTCTTGTCAAAAGCCACCATGGCGATCTCAAAATCGGATATTGAAAACAAAATTAAAAATGAAATATACAAAATAGTTAAAAATAATTCAGGGTAAAGTGGTGCCTGGAATTCTTTTCCATTCATGTACGACGACAGTGATAACAAAATTGAGAATTTCGCAGCGTGTTCGATTTGTCAATCTGTGTTAATTTATGGTCCAATGCACAGAACAAAAGCCCTTTTGGAACACGTGAAATGTGCTAAATTAAAAAGTGCAAATTCACAGGGCAGTACACAGATAATTTCCACTGAGCAAGAAAGGACATTTAAGAANTACGCCATAAGTGACACTTTCTCAGTTTTGTCACTTCACTTTATCCATTGATGATTGAAAGAAACTGATCATTGTTTGGAGGTGTTAAGTTAATTTTAACGCAATCACTCATAAACAAAAATTCGTTTTTTTAGCAGCCGAACGTTTGTTTCTTGTCAAAAGCCACCATGGCGATCTCAAAATCGGATATTGAAAACAAAATTAAAAATGAAATATACAAAATAGTTAAAAATAATTCAGGGTAAAGTGGTGCCTGGAATTCTTTTCCATTCATGTACGACGACAGTGATAACAAAATTGAGAATTTCGCAGCGTGTTCGATTTGTCAATCTGTGTTAATTTATGGTCCAATGCACAGAACAAAAGCCCTTTTGGAACACCACGTGAAATGTGCTAACATACAAAGTGCAAATTCAAAGGGACGAAAACAGATAATTTGCACTGAGCAAGAAAGGAAATTTAAGAAGACATTATTTAGCCGATTTATACAAAGAGGCCTAAAGCGGCATTTCTAAACAGTCAGATACACAATGTAATCAAATACCTGGTTACCTTCCGAAAACCGCGTTCACAACGGATCATTGGGAAGGTGATCATTAAGTTTGGGACTATGCAAGCATCTCCACACATTTTATTGATGAAAAATTTGCGCTCCAAAAATATAATTTGTGTATTTCCAAATATTCTGAGGAAACCATGAAAAACGAAGACATTGCTAAAGATATCAATACCAAACTACTGGACTATATTGATTTAGAAAGGGAACAAAACGAACATGAAGAAAAGAACGTTATGACCTCTAACAGTGATAGAAAAATGGTACTAGGTGTGTCAAAACGTTTTGAACGAATTTCTTGTGCTGGACATGATTTGAATTTAGCCGTGCAGTATGGTGTTGAACATAGTGATAAGAAGATAAGAGATACCCATGCTTCGTGTAAATCATTAGTCGATCATTGTACTCGATTATCAGTTGCAGGCAGATTATAAAGAAACCTGATCGTCGAATGTGATACACAATGGAATACTCATCTTGAAATGTTTCAATCAATTGTTGATTCCTGGGACGATTTGATGAATGTGTTATCGGCGCGAGATGAATTACGCTATCTTGACAACATAGATAAAGATTTGTTAAACGGTATGATTAATTTATTGAGCCCATTCTTGAAAACCACCGAAATATTATCAAAGGACAGTGAACCAACTACTCAATAGGTTCATCCCACTTAAACGTGGATACGGCGCCAATTAGAACGACAAATTGAGTGAAAAACTGATGGTATTTCTTCTCTTAGAAAATCTCTATTGGAAGGATTAAATTTGAATTGTGGAGCCAAATAAGTATGGTGGCATTTTGCTGGGACCATTCTGGACCCGACATCTAAAGATGACGAAATTGAAAATGCTTCTTAGCATATTTCCAAGGAACTAAAACAAGTTTAAAAGACTTTGAAATAATTGTGAATAAACTAAATCTGAATGATGGTCAAAAGGGAAGTGACAATACACTGGAAAAGAACAGAAAATCACCTCCACAAAAAAGAAGAAAAATTGGACGATTCTATGATGAGTGTAATGATGACGAAGAGTCACAAACTGATGATAATAAGGGCAAACCAAATTCTGTTGCTGACGAATATTTTAATACTGATATGAAAGGTCCAGAAGTTGAAATTCTACCGTGGTGAAAGTCGGAGGGTGCAGCTAAATAACAGAACTAGTATTGATTGCACGAACTGTTCTTGCCATTCCAGCAACTAGCACGACATCAGAACGTGCTTTTTCTTCTGCTGGGTTGACATTAACATCCAGAAGATCGAATCTACATCCTGACCATGCAAAATGAACTTTTAGTAATTGTTAAACTTTTAGTAATCGATTAAAATTGTTTTGGGCGGGTATGGGCTGATATTGTATCCCCGCACATCTCTACCTACCACGCAAGGACAGAGAACTAGTAATTTGACGAGTATCCGCTGTGTATTTCCGTAGGGATGACATTCATTTAAAGGTATCAGGTTCCATTTCTTTCAGTTGGAAGATTGATGATTTGTTGGTAAAATTCAGCATAAAAGCACGACTTAAGCTTCTTCCGACTAACTTTACGTTGCACATATGGAACAGTGAACATGATCCTTTGTGGCACTTTTAACCAAACCATACTAAAAGTATGACAAATTCGATGTATGATTGCTATGAATTTTGATATTTTTATGATCGAATCGCCAGATAGAGTGGAAGATGCCATTTCATACAGTAATTGTCGTCTACTACTCTACTCAAACAAGCTTATGGAACAGTATTCATCGAAAATCGAGAAGAGCTGCTGTTGAATAAACAACGCAAATCTGACATTCTTGAAATTGGTCATTTATTGCTAAAGTGTACCATTGTAGAAGTAACTGTGTATTGCTATTTGTATTGCATTACTCATTTCAAAAAGTAGTTGGAACTTTACGAAAGTGTGTGCTGTCTGTTATAGGGACATGCATGAGACGTTAATTAAAGGTTATGTATTTTGGCTCGCTTGAGTACATGAAGAATGATATCTGGAGACAACTAAGATCTCTGTCATTAGCAAAATTAGTTGCAAAACAGAGGTTAAAGTGGCGTCAAATATCGAATGCTATTGTGGCAAATAATATTTCGAGGCACAGTGTGCAAAAATTACTCCTGTAAACCAGGTCAATCTTTTGCATATTTAAATTTCCAAGGGGTCACTCTCTTCCTCGCTTGAAATGAATTAGTTAAATGTACTGACATTTAACTAATTCATTTCAAGCGAGGAAGAGAGTAAATACTTCCTTACTTTGCTGCGGTATCTTTCATCATTTAATTTGATACCGTGTACAGTAGCAAGCATAAAACCTACTACAGCGTGTTTAGTTTTTGACTGAGCTGTTAGATCGGGCACTGGGGCAAAGACGAATATGTATTTACCATCGCTGTTTACACTTCTAAAAGCAGTAAAAAAATTCAAAACAACAACCAAAATGACCTACCAAACTATGATATTCCGTGGTTTGTACCAACCATTTTTTTAAAGGTAATACACCATGGACTGCAGCAATTTTTACTACTTGTACGACTTCTGAAAATAAACAGAAATGTTTGTTAGGACCAGTGCCGAAGCTGGAATTGTAAAATTGGTTTGAGACAGAATATGAGAAGCTGCCTTAATTTGTAGCAAAAACACAATCCAGACGATTGACACTATCATGTAAGTGTGGTTTACCCACTGCGATGGACGAGATAAAACCTACACTCATCCAAGCAACAAGCTAAGAAACGTGAATGCATGCATATGTCCTGCAAACATAAACGCAAAATATTAATAACCAAAAGGTGATAACATAATGGCAGCCTTCTAAAGGACCCGCTACAATAAATGAAGAAAGGCATATCAAACAGTTGTTGTTATATCATTGCAATTCATTGCTACATTGCTTTCTACTGTTAATCTAGCAGACAGAAAGAATCCTAAGCCTGGTATTGCAGCATTAAATTTATATTTGATATTTGTTGTTGACTTGCTTGGTGACAAAGCATTATCAGACAGGCTTTCAAAAGCTACTCTTTAATGTAGCCCAAAGGGGAAAAAAGTTATTATTATTATTTCTTTTGTATCAATGTTGATTTTAACCACCCAATATTTTTTCTTTTTAGGATCCTCCTTTAACTTGGAGCAACAAAATAACTTTGATCATTTTTATTTTTCTATCTTAAACCTTTCCAATAATCCTTGGCTAATCCATGCAGATATCGCTTCTATATGGGCTAAATGCCAGTAAAAGTCGAAGACAGTCACTTTTATTTTGGAGAAATTTTTTCCCGTCACAAAACTTAAAGCCAAAACCATTACAGGTACCACTCCAACTTTGTTTCCTACTAAATCATTTCATGCTCTTGATCAATATTACTTCCTCTCTTTGTGTTTTTATCGTAGTATTCTCGTATCTAAATCATGTCCTCATTTGTTGTTTATCATTCTGCTTCAAAGTATTACCTGATTTAATGGATAAAAGATTTACTGCTGAGCAAAAAAGTAATATTGAAATTGATATGAGGGGATTTTTGGTCAAAGGATTTTTCGCTGGAACTCAACGATCAAGACTCCAAAATAAGAAAACACATCAAGTGCATTTTAACAAAAAAGTAATACTGCAACTAAAATTAAGGGGTTTTTCGGTTAAAAGATTTTTTTGCTGGAATTCAATGATCAAGTTCGTTTTCATTAATACAGAAAAGAATGAGAAAATCAAGGAAACGTTTAATGCTTGCTAACTTGCTAAGGGAAACAAAGACGTGTGAAGAAAGCCGGTCAAAAAATGTTTGCATCTTATTGATGTCCTTATTTTGGGATTCTCCAATACTTACTCATTCATACCTTGAGAATGCAAATAATCTTTTGTATGTTGATTTTGCTTGAAATATGACCTTATTAGAGCATTTCAAGTCTTTGCACTTACGTAAAAAATTTTCTGGATGAAAGCAGGATGATCTTTTATAGTTTAACCCATCTTGTATCAAAACCAATACTTGCAATATTTTCTGGTGGCCTCGCCCTGCTGGTAGTATTATTACTATTACTATTAATTTCTATTACTATTACTATTACTATTACTATTACTATTACTATTACTATTACTATTACTATTACTATTACTATTACTATTACTATTACTATTACTATTACTATTACTATTACTATTACTATTACTATTACTATTACTATTACTATTACTATTACTATTACTATTACTATTACTATTACTATTACTATTACTATTATTATTATTAGTAGTAGTAGTAGTTGTTGTAGTGGAAGTAGTAGTAGTAGTAGTAGTAGTAGTAGTAGTAGTAGTAGTAGTAGTAGCAGCAGTGGTAGAAGTAGTAGAAGCAATGGTAGTAGCACTAGTACTAGTAGTAAAAAATAGTAGTAGTAGTAGTAGTAGTAGCAACAGCAGTGGTAGAAGTAGTAGAAGTAATGGTAGTAGCACTAGTACTAGTAGTAAAAAGAGCAATAGTAGTAGTAGTAGCAGCAGTGGTAGAAGTATTAGAAGTAATGGTAGTAGCACTAGTACTAGTAGTAAAACGAGCAATAATAATAGTAGTAGTAGTAGTATTCGTAGAATTAGTAGATGTAATCATAGTAATACTAGAGCTAGTAATATACACAGCTTTCGTTGTAGTANATTACTATTACTATTACTATTACTATTACTATTACTATTACTATTACTATTACTATTACTATTACTATTACTATTACTATTACTATTACTATTACTATTACTATTACTATTACTATTACTATTACTATTACTATTACTATTACTATTACTATTACTATTACTATTACTATTACTATTACTATTACTATTACTATTACTATTACTATTACTATTACTATTACTATTACTATTACTATTACTATTACTATTACTATTACTATTACTATTACTATTACTATTACTATTACTATTACTATTACTATTACTATTACTATTACTATTACTATTACTATTACTATTACTATTACTATTACTATTACTATTACTATTACTATTACTATTACTATTACTATTACTATTACTATTACTATTACTATTACTATTACTATTACTATTACTATTACTATTACTATTACTATTACTATTACTATTACTATTACTATTACTATTACTATTACTATTACTATTACTATTACTATTACTATTACTATTACTATTACTATTACTATTACTATTACTATTACTATTACTATTACTATTACTATTACTATTACTATTACTATTACTATTACTATTACTATTACTATTACTATTACTATTACTATTACTATTACTATTACTATTACTATTACTATTACTATTACTATTACTATTACTATTACTATTACTATTACTATTACTATTACTATTACTATTACTATTACTATTACTATTACTATTACTATTACTATTACTATTACTATTACTATTACTATTACTATTACTATTACTATTACTATTACTATTACTATTACTATTACTATTACTATTACTATTACTATTACTATTACTATTACTATTACTATTACTATTACTATTACTATTACTATTACTATTACTATTACTATTACTATTACTATTACTATTACTATTACTATTACTATTACTATTACTATTACTATTACTATTACTATTACTATTACTATTACTATTACTATTACTATTACTATTACTATTACTATTACTATTACTATTACTATTACTATTACTATTACTATTACTATTACTATTACTATTACTATTACTATTACTATTACTATTACTATTACTATTACTATTACTATTACTATTACTATTACTATTACTATTACTATTACTATTACTATTACTATTACTATTACTATTACTATTACTATTACTATTACTATTACTATTACTATTTCTATTACTATTACTATTACTATTATATAAACGCAACAAAGCTAGAATGTTCCACAGCATTGTTTTGTTTATGCCAAAGAAAGAAATTTGTGAAAAATCATTTTACTGACACTGATTAATTCCAACAGTATTATTAATAGAGAAAAAGTTTGGAAAAATAAAGTGCAGATTTCCTCAAGAGCAGTCTGACATTAGTAAAAAAGTTAAATGTTCAGGCTAAAATTTAATGCTGAAAAAAGTCACGGAGTGAAAAAATCATTGCTCCATAATAAAAAGTATTCTGGAATTTCTCGTTGTTTCTATTTTGATCACTGTAATAGAGTCTAATCAATCGTTATTAAATTGATAAATTCACAATGAGGCTAGGTATAAAAACAAAAGAGAGACATGAAATTCAATAAGTTTGTTACAAGGTTAAGATCAGATTTTTACGTTGTATTACTTAGTATGTATGCGTAACTGATCAAAACTGTACAATTATCAGTTCACAGAGAATTTAAGTCTTTCCTCTCAATATTTCTTATACTGACCCAGGTCAACTGGTAGAATCAACGGTACATAAAACCTACTAAGTGAATAGGCTAGGTCAATTTGAGTTTCATGCGTTCTCTGTTTAGATCTATTATTGTATTTACCAGCCTTCAGTTTTATCCTTGCAAATCAAGAATACCGACTTCACAATTGTCTTTGCTGGGACCATTGAACAAGATGTAAGCACGACGATTAGGAAAATCTCCTTAAGATCCAAAGGCATTGTTTTTACAACACAAGTAGAGCTCTGTCTTGCAGCCAACCGAAGCTCTTTTAAAAAAACAAAATTCTAGATGTGCCGTGATACGATTCTGCCAAGATAAAGTTCTCTATTGTTGAGAAAGTCGTTAATTTTTTGATTAAAAAATATCGCCCAGATATTGAGAGTATTTGAAAAGAGTCTTTAAATTTGATGGCTACTATTTAAAAGAGACCCTAAAAATAGAGTCAATATATGATCAGAATATAATTGTATTCTATGACTATAAATATTTATTTGAAAAAAGCAGTCTAAATTTTGCTGTAATATTCGTTATGAGATTAAGCTTTAACGTTCTTCTATCGGTTAGTATAATGAGTAACTACTATGAATTTTCAAGAGGCTTGTAGCAACAATAAGTCTTTAGGAGATGGTACCCAGTGGTCTACTATCTTACTAGCAATTGTAATTGTTTACAGGTTTCGTGGAACAGCGTCGTCTATTCTCTCATAAATGAACCAAAAAAAGTTAATTAGAAAAAAACAGACAGGTCTTTTTCAAGCAATTATTTCACAGGTGGAAATAAGAAAAAGAAGTTTGTATCAACGAGCAAAAAAGTGCTTTAATTACAGTTCGAGACTAGGTGTAGTTTACTTAAAACCTCAGCAAATACTGAGTGTTCTTGAAAGGAAATACCGAAGACAATGTAAAAATTACTGACATAACTTGGACATAGCTAACCTCTTATCCCTTTGACATTTTGTTAATTTTTGTTCTGAATATTAAAGGATTCCGAGTGTGAAAGCAATATTTTACATGTGTGTTTACGAAATTGTTTAAAAACATCAAATAGTCAACACTTAATAATTTCTTAACCAAGACCATGTCCATATATTTTGGTTAAGCATATTCCTTCAATTACAATCCAAGTAAGCTGTGTAACAGGTATGTAGTAGATATTTTAATACAGTATCTGAAAGAAAAACAATCAATTATTGTTTACGCTGGAGTTTCCGTACTATCTCCATTAGGTATTTTAATACTAAAGACCAAAAAGTTGTATGAAGTTACAATTCAAAAAATAGAGGTACCAACTGAAAATCCAAGCAAAAAACATTTATTCTATTTATACGTAAATATATGTATTTATACAGACACAAGAACATATATAATTTGATTTTAGTAGCCTGCGAATTCATATTATACGTAAGAATAACCCATTCACTTAAAGTCTTTGTCAGGCTATACAATAGTAGATTAATGGCCAACTAACCCTGCTGATCCCATTATTTTTATTCTTAATCAAAAAATTTATACAACTACAATATTTCCAAAATATGTAAAGTAAAAATTTTGTCATCAATATACTACCTGATGAAAAACATAGCTGAAAAATTAAAACTACAAGTTGTGAAAAGGTTATGTTTAAGTTTGTTAAGATTGAAATATTTTTGTCTTTCAAAGAGTTAAAAAGTTTAAAGGTAAATGCGTTTAATTAAAATTTAGTCAAATTGGATTCCCGTGCACCAAGAGCCGTAACATAATGGTTAGTGCAGTTGCACAGTTAACTAAGAGGTTCCGGGTTCGATTCCCCGAGCCGGCGAAAAGAAGTTTTGAACTTTACAAAAGAAAAAGCCATTGTTTGGCGTCAGGAAGGACATCCGGCCATGAAATTCCTCACTGCCAAAATAAAAGTTCCTTTCAAGGGCACTGTCTGAGCCCGAGCAACAGGGGAAAGTGACTTTAAAACCCCTAAAAAACCTGCATTCTTTTGCATAATGAGAAAGTTCGTTGTATGAATTTGGCCCAGCTTATTAAAAGGAGCATCTAGAGATTGTTAGTCTCAGTTTATAAAGCGGGCTTTGAAATATCTTTAAATGTAGTCTACTGTACATCGCCTCTTGCCCTTTTGACCAAGATAAAGGACAGGACCCTTGTTCCTCTCTCGTCGGCCTTTCAGTTTTAGGTCTGTTGTCTTGAAATGCTGGAACATGGAGTCAGCCAACTAAGAGAAAGTATCCACCAAGCAACGTGGAAGCCGGCTAATTTGGGAAGTTATTTGTATGCCTAGCGGTCCATGATTTATTGTATAATTTCTGTCCGTCTTTACTTGTTCTGTCTCCTCTTTTGGGACCTTTCAAGGATAGATAACTTTGAAAGGAAATAATGGTCTCACTGTTTACCATGAGTGCTATCAATTAAAGACCATGCATATTGTACACGTACGTTTTATTAGAAAAAACAATGTACTAAAAGTTATCAGCAAAATAATTATATAACAAGCTAATTTTTAGAAAAAGAGACCGATCTGGTGAATAAAGATAAGATATATAGGATAAAACACATAAAATACACATAATGACAATGGTAAAAACATATGAGTTACTAAAGTATGAATGAAGCACAAAAAAGAGGTAAGTGAAGAATGAAGAGAAGATCCTAACTATTATCCAAGATATAAATGATCAATATTACAATAGGACAAGGAAAATGTACCAAAAGAAAGAAGAAAACAACAATGGCCAAATGGTAAGTGGCGCATCACGTCCCTGCAAGTACTGCATTTAATTTATTTTATTCCTAGCTTTGGTCATTAGACCTTGTACAAAGCGATTGCTTTAGCAGAATCGCACAGTCAGCTGTTTTTTAAATAGCAGGGATCTACAATAACTTTTCCTGCACTCTCTCTTTTATATACTGAAATTCATTGACTACAAAAGCAAAAACAGAATAAATCTTTTGGTTTTGGTACCAAGGAAAAAACAAATCAAGAAAACATGGAGCAAGCCGTGAGATGCATTTATTCGTACCATTGTTTATAACATCAATCAATAGATCATCAAAACGATAATCTGACAGTGAAATTTATAACTATCAGAAGGTAGAATACCAGACATTATATACCACATCGTAGTCAATGTTTGGAAATGTGTCCTTGACTCTTTTAAACTTAAGGTATCGGGTCATGTAGGCATGCAAATTTCGATAGTGTCTATCACAAAAGAATTGTAAAAGAAATACCACTTGGTGGAAGAATCAGTTTCCTTTTCTTCTTATATGATTGTTATAGGTATTTCTTCAAATACTTCAAATTAATCTTTACTGGTGCTCAATTTAAATCAAATGCACATGAGAGTTCTTTAATATAATTAGAAAATCCACATGAAAGGATTAGAGGACCTAAATGCTGACTAGTACAGCATATACCTAAAATGAAGTTTAGATTAGGCAAAAGCTAAAACCAACACCAGCAGGCCTTTTGCTTACATTTTGAGTAGCCACAGAAAATCTATATCAATTTTTATCTTTTATACTACGATTGATAAGAGTGAAAGGGACAAAAATTGAGTCTGGAGAGGCTACATCTGCAGAAAAGATAAATAAGAATGATAGAAAAGCAAAACGTCCAAGAGTACTACCTTTGTACACAAACTAATATATTAGCATATCTTACTTATCATACTGTGTGATATTAACCCTATTGATAAGTATGAATCTTCTTCTTCACTTATCACGATCTTCTATTAAGGTTGTTAAGTCCTCTGGTGGACAGTCTGAATCCTCACATAGTTGGTCCAGGTAGGTCTTCGATGGTTGTGCTTCACTTCTTTTTCCATATTGCTGTTTACGTAATAGAAGATCGCTCACAACTTTATCCTTACTCCACAATCAGTGCTTCGGAACTCTTGTACGTTTATGTTTTAAGGATGGCTAAAGAATAAGAAACTGTAACATGATATAAGTAATCTGGTATTTGTGCTTTCAGAAGCTGATCTTTGGTAACTAAACTTAAAGCATCCGAGGAGAAAATATTAAAAAATCAAAATTGGCTACCAGGATATAGCAATATAAACATTTAAACTCACTTTACACCTTGAACTTTGAAAAATGGATTGTTTNCCAGGTAGGTCTTCGATGGTTGTGCTTCACTTCTTTTTCCATATTGCTGTTTACGTAATAGAAGATCGCTCACAACTTTATCCTTACTCCACAATCAGTGCTTCGGAACTCTTGTACGTTTATGTTTTAAGGATGGCTAAAGAATAAGAAACTGTAACATGATATAAGTAATCTGGTATTTGTGCTTTCAGAAGCTGATCTTTGGTAACTAAACTTAAAGCATCCGAGGAGAAAATATTAAAAAATCAAAATTGGCTACCAGGATATAGCAATATAAACATTTAAACTCACTTTACACCTTGAACTTTGAAAAATGGATTGTTTTACAGATTTAATGAAATTTATCTTTGCAAAAGCTGAACATTGATACCATTTTTATAGCTGTAGAACCAAAAATAACCTGCATGAATTTTTAAAAAATTGGAATTGCTGATATGGTCACAATTTGCTAATTTTGTTACATTTTAATCAGACATATCTCCAAATGTACTTCACTTATAACTCTAAACTTTTTGTCGTAAACCTTTCAGCTGCACGAAGCGTAAGTGGAATCTGACAGTACGACTCCTGGTACAAATGCTAGAAATATAAAGAGTTAAAAACATGTCTCTTTGATCAACAATTATTTGTCTTAGATTGAAATTTTCACCTGGCATTTCTATTTCAACTATATTACCTTCTACCTATTTAACTTTTATCTATATTTCAACTATATTAACTTCTACCAATTTTACTTTTATCTATATTTCAACTATAGTAATTTCTACCTACTTAACTTTTATCAATATTTCAACTATATTAACTTCTACCTATTTAACTTTTATCTATATTTCAACTATATTAACTTCTACCTATTCAACTTTTATCTATATTTTATCTATATTTTATCTCCAACTATTCAGGTTTCATCTATATTTTATCGATATCAACTTCTACCTATTTAACTTTTATTTGTATTTCATCTATATTACCTTCTACCTATTTAACTTTTATCAATTTTTCAACTATATTAACTTCTACCTATTCAACTTTTATCTATATTTTATCTATATTTTATCTATATTAACTTCTACCTATTCAGGTTTCATCTATATTTTATCTATATTAACTTCTACCTTTTTAACTTTATCTATATTTCAACTATATTAACTTCTACCTATTTAACTTTTATCTTTATTTCAACTATATTACCTTCTACCTATTTAACTTTTATCTATATTTCAACTATATTAACTTCTACCTATTTAACTTTTATCTATATTTCAACTATATTAAGTTCTACCTATTTAACTTTTATCTTTATTTCAACTATATTACCTTCTACCTATTTAACTTTTACCTATATTCCAACAATTCAAAAACACAATTTTCTGGTTTTTGCCTGTTCGTTCTAACTTATGTTTTAACGTTTTATTATTTGGAATCCTGCAACAACATTTTTAAGTGGATCTTTTCCTTCAAGACAATTGTGCTCCACCATACCACTAACTCAGTTCTTCCTGTTTCTTGTTTGAAATGAAAATTTGTCCTTTATGTAATTTTTAAATAGTTAAAATCGTTTTGTTTCAATCTCATTTTATTTGAAATAAAAAAAGTTTAGTGTTGATATTGTTATAGTTTTTAACATATTTCATTTAGCTCTAAAATGATTTGATAAAAATTGAAAAATTCATAGCCTTGATGAATGAATATAAAACATCCTAACCAAATTAAACACCAATAGTTCAGCAATGAAAACTTTGAAAGCTTTGATTTCAGATAAATATTAAAGAGCATGGATATCCCTTCAAAAATAATCAAGGACGTAAAATCAAAGAAAAGCCTTATTAACTTTTGTTCAAAAGGAAAACAAAAAAAGGAGACTATATCCTTCTCTTTATTCTTCAGTTTTTTTGTTCTTTTTATCATTATTTTATAAGATCTATGAACGTTATTATTCCTACTTTTGCAGGACATAAAAGATTTTTTTTGCTTGAATGACCTGATTTTCTGACCAAAAGGAGCAGTGGCTTAGTGGTTGCTGCAGTTGCACCATAATAAAGAGGTTCCCTATTCTGTGTCCCGATTAGATAAAAGCTTCAAGCTTTTCAAAAAACAAAGGTCCGTTGACTAGTGTCAGAAAGAGCATCCAGTCAAGAACTTGTACAATACCACAGCAAGATTTATCTGAAGAGCAAAGTTCACTAATTTGTTTCTACTTTGCTTAGACTTACGAGTGGTCTTATTTGGATGGCAAGAAGTGAAGATTTGGTACACAATGAATGACGCAAGGTCCAGTTGTAAAGAAGGAAAGCGAAGAGGGAACGAAAAACATAAACTAATCCCACTATTCTTCTTCGTAGATGCCTTCACCGATTAGTTATTAGACGAGCCATGGTTTGCCATTGTTCACGATCGGGTACTCAGTACCATAGATACTTCGCAGGACCAAGGTTAAAGCTGCCTTTCCATCCCAACACGACGTAGTACGTCCTCTTTTGTGACTCTTTCCTTGCAGGAGACTCAAAGCATGTGGCGATAGAACCAAATCACGACCGCAGCTATAGTTTTTCGTGTTTCGACTGGGAAGGTCCGCCATTCACAGATATACATGAGAGTTGACAAGGCAAAGGATTTGAGTCAATGAATTTTGATTTTGATGATGAGTTTGCTGTCCTTGAGAACAAGTGTTAGTTTGTTGAAATCGTCTTTAGCGAGGTCGATTCTTCTGTGAATCACCTTTTTTGCATCTTGGATCTGATGTTACATAGGCCCCTAAATAGCTGAACGAGAAAATCTGTTCAATGGAAACTGTTCCATGCTTGAAACGACACATGGGTGAGACCTCCGACTTCGAAATCACCATGACTTTATTTTTCTTTCTGTTGACCAAAAAGCCTAGCGGCTCACTTTTGGTGACAACAGCATCAAAAAGGCGTTGAAGTTCCTTTTCAGACCTGGCCAGTAAGACTGTGTCATCTGCGTGTCAAAGGTTGTTAATCCTGACAAAACTGACAATAATTTCCTAGGGAAAATCCTCAAGGTCACGAAGGATGACTACTTGATTGCTAACCAATTTACTGTCCCGTCTGGAAGACGAACGGCAGCGAGTTGATCGCAGTAAGCTAAGCAAACCATCTGCATGTCTTGTTGGTCCAGGTAGGTCTGCCTTGAATGTTGGCCAGCATTAGCTGGTTGTAAATAGAAAAAATTGCAGTTAGTAGACAGGTGTTTATTTAAATTCGTAGCGGTTAAGTATGACAAAAATTGTGCAAGTACATATACTGATTATTTTGATCAAGTTTTAATCCTGGAAGAATTCTAGTCTCTTGGCCAAGTTTTCGTCAAAGATCAGCCCATTTTCTTGTTTCCATCAAAAACTGCACACACGCTGGTTTCCTGAGAATTGAACCACAGCAACTAGGCTTTGAATAATTTTATTGTATTTACCTTTGCACCAGGAAAAAGCACATTTAATAAATTTGAAAGAAAAATGGCTTCTTTGTCCAAATATGCAGTACTAATGGTGCTTTTTTCCATACACTTTACAGCCGATTGGATAGTAAAAATAAAACTTGGCACCGATCGTGACCAAAATCTATAATTTAAGTCACCAAAATCTATGGTGACTTAAATTTGGTCTGAGACATCATCGACAACCACTCTGGTGCTGCAAACTACATTAATCCTCCATTTGTAAATAGACCAACGCATCACTTCAGTCAGTCAAAATTTGGAGAAAAAATTCATGTTCGACCATTGAAATTTGTGTTACAAGTTTTTGTAAAAGATAACAACTCAAAGGGCTGTAAATTATGTAGAGCCAACTACGCAAAAAAGTTTTTCAAAGAGAGTTCTTTTACAGCTCTTTCCAATTACATCTAGAGAGGAAGACTTGGAAATGTCAAGATTGGGTTACGTTCTTCACTTTTACGGAGTCTTCATGTGGCATTTGAAAAAAATTGCAGAAAAGCAGTATGTTTAGGAAATGTATACCCACTTTTACTTGGATTATTCCAAAGTGCCAAGTCTGTAAATGCTGTTCACTTTTCTCCGTCAGATCTAAGTATCCTTCTACCCTATACGCCTTTCACTCATTTCTCCGTCAAGGGTTACGAAAAGGCCAATACATCATTTAAAGGATGGGAGTTCAAAAATACTTTATATCCTCTATTCGCCACGATTAAGTGAAGTTTAATGATGATTTATTAAAATATACTTTTTCTGTAAGGGGCAGTAAAACAAGAATACAATTTTATTTTCAAAAACGATTGCTGACAGCAAACAGTTGGATAACAATTACATTCACAATTGACGTTAAAGGTTAACAAACACAATGAGGAGTTTTACAAGAGGTAAAATTTTCATTTTTACGGCAAGCTATTGACAAATATAAATTGTAAAAAAATGGCTTTAATTGGACACATATTAAGGGGAAAGGACATAACCAGTGATTTATTACTTGTAATGGTTTATGGCACGAGAGGGAGAGGAAGACCGAAAGTTAGATATAGTGACAACATAAAAGAGATTTCTGGTGGAAGAAGTAAGGTTCAGTTGTTAGAATGGCACAGGATAGAGGGAAATGGAGAGCCACGGCGATTTATTTTTAACCTCCCGTTAAATGATGAAGGTTTTTTCTAGCTTCTCCTAGAATGCTCGACTTCTGAGAAGTTTCTTTCAAAAGATAGTCAGCCATGATGTACCTATCTCTCGTTCCTTCATTTCCTATTTATCTCTTTTAAAACCTGGTGGAACGTCACATTGCTCGTCACTGACATCTCCTAAGTAATCCAGGGCAACTTTTCAAGTGGCTGTGTTGCAAGTAAATCTTAATTTACGTTCTAGCTTACAAAGGCATTCCAGTAAATAGTCTATTAATCTCTTGTCCCGGATTAAAGTGAGGAGTAACTAAACGGAGGCTTGGAAAATGTCCAAAAATAAATAATCGGGGAGGCCTGTAACAAACGAAACTTTTGTAAAATATCTGCAAGAAACTAAATCGACTCCACTAAACAGGGGTATTTCATAAACCACATATTATTTGTAAAACAGACTTAATACTTTTTAAATAAAGTGTCCCTTTTCTTACATAATGTTAACACCTTCTATTAAGTAAACACTAATTATAGAAGAAACCAATGATATGCATGTGCAGTTATTACGCTCACAGACGTCTTTTATTCTTATATGCTGATCTCGAACGTACATGCACGATGACGTGTATGTGCGAAGAGGAAAAAACAGAACACTGAAAAAAAAAATTTTTCTCCTTAAAATTTTAAGTGCGCTCTTGGCTCTGAAATTTATAAAGGAGAAGAGGGTTGTCGATAAGAATGTTCTGATAGGGTTTTTGAAAAAAGGATTTAGTCGGGGGCAGGTCTTTTCTAATCCAGGGTACTGGCAAGCAACATATGGCAATTGTTATTTTTTCATCATAGGGTCATTGTTTCTTTAAAGTCGGTGT
>RDPX01000054.1:342167-396247 GCA_003991215.1 Morbakka virulenta
TATATATATATATATATATATATATATATATATATATATATATATATGTTGAACGACAAAAAATCAACAAAACTCAGTTTAAAACTGTCAGTTTCATGTTTTCACAATCGTCGGCTAAACAAAACGATTGTGAAAACATGAAACTGGCAGTTCTAAACTAAGTTTTGTTGATTTTTTTTGTCCTTCACCAAATGATGGCTCTAATATTCTTATATTATTGAGTACTGTCGACAGCTAATAAACGATCAACTACCTGAAACTTTGACGTAACCATGGGTAGCTACGACAGAGCAGAAGTCTGCCAACTTGTCGGCATTTATATACTGTCCAAACTAGGGAGACTACGGACTAATCATTCTCCGAGATACAAACGGTATATAAAGAGACAAAACAAGAAAAGACATTATAAAAATTTTCAGGGGCATAAGATTTAAAATTGACATAAAGACAAACCTAAAACAAGTAGACTTCCTTGACATCACCTTCGATCTTACAATGTCACACACCGCCCATACAAGAAAGTAAATGACCAACCTCTCTACATTAACACTTCTTCAAACCACCCACCAGTCATTATTAAAGAAATACCAAAATCCGTCAAGAAGAGCTATCTGAAAACTCCTCCAATGAAGAAATATTCAATTATGCCAAACCCGGGTACGACGCTGCCCTCAAAAATAGTGGACATCCAACAAGCCTGTCATTTACACCACGCCAATCACACAACCGCACAAGAAAACGAAACATCATCTGGCTCAATCCTCCTTTTAACAAAACCGTCCAAACAAAGATCGGAAAAGACTTCCTACGCCTCATCGACAAACATTTCCCTACGTTCAGCAAACTCCACAAGATATTTAACAGGAACACCTTAAAATTAAGCTATAACTACACAGAAAATATGTCACAAATCATCAAAAAGCACAATAAGAACATCATCAGCCCCAAAACAATAACAACAAACAAATCCTGTAACTACAGAACAAAAAGTCAATCCCCTCATCCAGGAAAATGCACTACACCAAACAACATCTACAAGGCCACAGTATCATTGGCACCAGCAACAGGAACACCAACAACACCTAACATCGAAAAGGCATACATAGGATTAACCGAAAGGCCATGGAAACACAGATACTCTCAATATAAATTATCATTCACCCACAGTAAATACAAACATAGCACAACACTATCCAGTCTCGTATGGGAAGCAAAGAAAAAAAACCGGAAAAGCACCCGAAATATCTTGGTCTATCCTAAAATCAGCCCCCATTAGAACGACAGCACAAAAAGATGCCTCTTTTGTCTCACTGGAAAAAATGTCCTTTATAACATACACCATCAAGAAACAACTTCTCAACAAAAGATCAGAACTTATTTCAAAATGCCGACACGAGAACACATTCCTCCTCCGCAACTTCATACCTGATGGCTAATTGCATGGGACCTCCTTTCTTGATCAAACAGCCGAACACCTATTTACCCAATCTGAAAGTAAATCATTCTTTAGTAATTTTCAACCGTATCTACATGAGACTTCCTTTTTTTCTTCCTTTCTCAGAATATTAACGCATTGTAATACGTCATCACCTGTAATTTTTATTTTTTTATGAACCGCCTACTTTATTTCTTCATAAAAGCTTGTACAGTATTTGTAGTATTATTGCCTCATTATCGAAATATCATGAAACTATTAGTTGCAATCATAGTTCTTATTTTTTGTGTTTTACCTTATGTATATTGCTCCATATAATGATGAAGAATCATATACAGGTAAAGTGCCACTATGTGTATGGAACTGTGAAAAGTACATAAAATGTTTTAAATAAATAAATAAAAGGTGAAGACAAGAGAGTCGAGTAAAAACAGATTTATTAAACCATCGTCTAAACCCAGTCCATTATCAACTAACCCCCATGATAATGGGGGTGATATTAAATTGAGCAACAATAGATGCTGTCTAACATACATTGCCCTCATAATAAAAGGAAGGTGGTGATGAGGTTACAGCACCACTTCTTTCATCCAGACACAATCTTTATGAGGGCTGCCAACCATGCCGGAAGAGGCCCCTCTCTCCACGTATCAGCAATGATTGGATTGTGCATGTTTTCTGGGTGGCAAGCAATTTCTTTTGTTGCAGGAAAATACCAAGTTAGAGTCTACTTTGCAGATAGATTGTGTCCTAGTGGTGGGTGTAAATT
Organism: Morbakka virulenta; assembly: GCA_003991215.1. Classification (NCBI taxonomy): domain Eukaryota; kingdom Metazoa; phylum Cnidaria; class Cubozoa; order Carybdeida; family Carukiidae; genus Morbakka; species Morbakka virulenta. Next base: position 344,372 of record RDPX01000054.1, read on the forward strand.
TGCTATTGTCATGTGTGTATGCTCCACTAGGGAAAGTTCTAGGGATTACTTCCTGTCCTGTCTTTTAAGGCTATTTTCTCTGCAATACATAGCATAATATGCCAGTAATATTTGGGGTAACATGCTCTATTTGTCAGAATTCTAGCTTCTGTAAAAAGAACATAGCTAAAATTTGTTGTAGACTCAAATTGGTATGTAACACTGGAAGTGAAAAATTCCCTTAGTAAAATTGACCTGGATTAAGGAGCCTGTTGAAAGAAAAAAGTTTGAGCCATCAAAATCAATCCTTTAAATTATCTGTCTGTTGATTTAGAGAGAATTGGAAAGTAATTTGGAAATTCATGAAATGGACCACTCCAGTAGTTAGTAGTTGAAAAACTACAACTTGCTGAATATGCTGGAAAAAAAGAATGAAGGACATGATACTGAAGTGGTCCCAAATGGAGGGAAGACAAAATATGATGTAAAACAGGAGGAAACCAGTTTCCATCAAGACATCAGTTAGATTCATTGCTAAAGCAGTTCAAAAGTTTTACTTTCACCTTACAAAGGTAAACAGTGCCAAATCACAAGACCACTAAAACTAGTTTCTAGATACTTCAATGAGACAGATCAGCTCAGGAATCCATCTACCTGCAAACTAGCAAGAATGAGAGAAGTTGCTGGAGGGTAAAAATCTAAGGCACTTTAAATCTGAGAAAGCCTATCTCCGTGATTTGTTGAGATCGGGCAACTGTTGAAGGGCTGTCTAACATGCTATATGTTCAAATTGAAAGCCAATTAACTGCACAAACAACAGTTATGTGATACCACTACTGTGTCTGAGAAACTGAAATTTTGAAATCAGTGGATTAAAATGTGTGAAAAAGAATGTGGTAAGTTTACAAAAAAAACAAATAAGCAATAATCTCTTTAGTGGAGGGGCTTAATCTGACTACAATATATTTGAGCTAGAGCACATGTTGAAAATTATAAGCAACTTGCCCAATAGATACAATTCTTTTATTCCTTTAGCGATTGTATCCATCTATGTGCTTGATTATTGTGTGGTTTATTTAATGCTGGAAAAGTTACAGGCAGAAAAACAGAAGCTCCCTGCATCAACTCAAGAAGAAGTGATGAGCATGTCTGTTGAAGTGCTTTAAAAGTTGAGGATAACAACACAATTTTACTTAAGTTTTCAATTTTTTCTTTGTTACAAAATAACTTGATGGTTCTGAAGACCGCCAAGTAAATGATAAGTCGCTGGACCTTGTTGAAAAAGTTTTTTAAAGTGTTAATGGAGTAGTCCTTACACATTTCAGGCAATAATCAAGAAAGTAACTTCACAGATGGGAATAAGTCAGAAAAATAGAATGAGCTAAATTGCTGCTTTTTCTGATGGTGAAGCAGTCATTGAGCTTCCAGAATGAGGAAATGATGTTTCAGAAGATGATGATGAAAAACCCTTCATTGAATACCAAGGAAAAATATTGTACCAAGAATTAGCATTTAAGTCATAATATATATTCTTTTATTGTAATGTCATAAGAATTACATAGTATTTATATTGCATTCTTATGTGTCCCTACACTTGTTTTCTGTAAATAATTACTCTTAGCTTGGACATCATTATCATTGGTTTCTTTTGATTAATGTGCAGGTTCAAAAGCATTGTCTATACTTCGACAAATAAATTTGGTTAACTTCTTCTAGTTTCCTGCCTGATGATGAACAAGATGTTCAAAATATACCTCTTTTAAAAGTTCATTGTTTTAAAGTTTATATATACCAAAAGTTGCTTGATTTTAGGACTTGAATAAATTTGTTCTCTTAAATAGAATGTTTATGCATTGGATCATCTTGGTACTAAGTAATGAAATAAGCTATTGTATATGAAAAGTTTGAAAACAACATTAAGAGCTTGTCTTTTAGGATTAAAACAAACTGTAAAATGATATGATCTAATACACTATAAAGTCATTGACAACACACAAATAAATGTAATCATCATCATTTTAGCCATTCACGCCACTGATGGCATGTGGCCTCCACAATTTTGTCCACTCTATTCGGTCTTGTTCTTTCTGCATCCATGTTTTGCCTGCCCTCTCCTCAATTTCATCTTGCTATCTTCTCCTTGGTCTTCTATTTGTTCTGCCCACTTCTCTTGGTCTCCACTCTGTTATCTTCTTGGCCCACCTGTTATTGTTCATTTGGGATAGATGCCCTGCCCATTGCCTTTTCAAATACACTACCTTCTCAATGATGACTCTAACTTTGATCTTTGATCTTATGACTTCATTTCTGATCTTATCTTTCCTTGTGACATTTAACATTGTTCTTTCCATACTCCTTTGTGCTACTGCAAGCTTTTGTTTCTAATGGTTGGTCAATGCCCATGTCTCTTCCCCGTAGGTCATTGCTGATAGTATGTCTGTGTCCATGATTTTCCTCGTGTGGCACATTGGCATCCTCTTGTCTTTTAGAAAAGTGATATAATGGCCAAATCTTTTTCAACCTGATGTTATTCATTGGTCGATCTCTTTAGCAGTGTCGTTTCTTGGTGTTAGTATTCTTCCCAAGTAAATGTACTGGTCCACTTCTTCTAGGCTTTCTCCATTAATCATTATTTCTTCTCTGTGCCTTTTTCTTGCCACTTAAGTACACATTATTTTTGTTTTCTTTTTGTTCATCTTCATGCCTTCTCTCTTTCCTTCTCTGATCAGATCTTCCAGCAGTTTCTGAAGCTCTTTCTCTGTTCTAGCAAACAGGATGATGTCATCTGCAAATCGTAGGTTGCTGAGGTTCTCTCCATTGATGCTGATGCCAATGTTATTTATCACTCTCTTGAAGATCTCTTCTAATGCTGAAGTAAATATAACTAGAGATAGTGTGTCACCCTGATGAACAACTTTCATGATATTGATCTTGCTGCTCAGCGATTCTGTTCTTATTTGTGCTGTCACTCACTTGGATGTTTCCTTCAAGATGTTGATGTACTTTTCTTCAACATTGTGTCACCTTAGGGCTTTGAAGACTGCCTGATGTTGGATGGAGTCAAATGCCATATGAACTGGTATCATCTCCCCCCTCCCCCCTCCCTCTCTCTCTCTCTCTCTCTTTATATATATATATATATATATATGGCAATGTGAGCAGTCACATTCCAATGAGATATTTGCAAAACCTTGAAAAATCAGTACCATTCTGCACCTGATGCAAAGAGGAATAGGCATAAAAGTGATCCAAGCAAGCCAGGATGTTTAGGATCTTTATCCTTTTCATAACTATAAACAACAAGCAGATAACATGACTTCATATTGATGTAGCAGGCAGAAGTAAACAAATTGACTGAAGTTCATGTTCACTGTGCACCCTGTACTTCATTCTGACAATCCCTTGAGTATGCATTGGCAAGTCAACTTAAGTGGTCCCAAGTTGTTTATCATTTAGAAATGCTTGTTCCTGGATTCTTTATAAGTTAACATGATGTCTGAACTGAGAATAGGCTGCAGTTAAAATGTTAATCTTGCACTAGTCATGACTTTGTGAGACATCAAAGATTATGACTGCCTTCAAAGGTTACCAAAGCAGGGTGGTGGAGTAGACAGTGAGACCTCTACTCCTATAAAGTGCTACCCAAGGCATGCAACAAATAGAGCCTCTGGAAGCCAAAGTCTTTCAGGATTGATAAAGAGTGTCTGGTTAGTTATGACGGTAAGAAGGGCATTTCTAGGATTGCCAAAGCAAAGCAAAGAGCAAAATCTGACAAATGTGATATGGTACTGATTAAGAATGACAAGGGAAAAAGTTTGAGTCAGGACAAGGAGGTAATGAATCAATGAGTCTATTTCTTGCAGCTCATGAATATAGAGAACCCAAGAGAGGAAGTGGATGTAATAATGCCAGTGGAGTGCCCAAAGCCACAGATATCTCAAGAAGAAGTAAGAGATACATTGAAAAGTATGAAAAGTGGCAGAGCACCAGGTAAATCAGGTGTCTCTAGTAATATGTTGGATGCCTTGGGGGAAGAGGGAATTGTATGGTGAACTGAAATCCTGAAGGAAGTATGGGATGATCAGGAGATACCAAAGGACTGGAAGAAAAGCATTTTGATCCCTATCTATAAGTAGAAATGAGGCATCCTCAGCTGCAATAACTACAGGGGAATAAAGCTGCTTAAACATACAATGAAGCTATCCAAAAAGATCCTGGATAAGAAGGAGACAGAATGCAGAGAGATATAAAGGCAGTCTTCTTTCAACTTTCAATTTGAAAGAAGACTGAAGATGAAGAAAAAAGAATATGAATGTCATTAAGGACCCACTCTTGGAATACCAGAGGACATGGAAACATAATGAACTAGTATTGATGCAGACTTTCGTTTGTATGATTGACAGCAGGGGTCTTATTTAAAGAAAGATTTTGCAGTGGTCCAGTGAGATAAAGCCTCATAGTGCCAAGCTTGGCAGTATGATAAGAAATTGCAGATTGAGGCCATCCAGATTTGTATACAAAATAAATACATTAAGATAAGAAAGATGTGCAGTGTCAAATATGTTGAAAAGGTGAGGACTCCTAAACTTTGATGGAAAGTCGTGGTAACAACAGAGTGCTTGTCAAAGAAATTGGGTATACTGGACTGAGACAGATGGCTGCAAAAAAATTAACTGGCTAACACTGCATCACAGTCTGCATGGCAGCCCTTAAGGCAATTGTGATGTAAAGGACATTAGTGTTATTGACTATGATTATGATGATGATGATGATGATGGTAATGATCATGATGATGGTGATGATGATGATGATGATGATGTGCCTGATGATGAATTTTCTATTGATGTTTAGAACCAAATTAGAAATTTAATAGGTTTCATATTTTCAAATCATGTGAGGAGGCAGGAGTAGCTCACATGAGTTTACTTTTTTTTTTCTTTCAAAAAAGAATATGAATGTCAATAAGGACCCACTCTTGGTATACAATATCTTGAGTTGTTGATAATACCACTGAAATTATCTAATCTTATGAGCAATCTTGACATATTCCTTTCCAGCAGGAAAATGTCAGGTCTTCATGATTGCCATCACAAAAATACTGCTGTCAAAATTCTTTGTGGTATGACAAATTCAGGGTAGTGAGCTTAAAAGCAAAGTTTTCATGGGTTTGACACCTACATTGGTCAAGCAGTGTATTTTTCAGTAGCAGAACATTCTTTTGCCTTTGTTCGGGAATGCAAAATAACTAATATTAACATCTGGATTTGATTTTGAGAAGATGCAATAGATCTCATTTTTGTATACAGTCAAGTAATACTTTCTTACATCTTTCTTTCTTTTTCCATCATAAATGGTTATGAAATATCTCAATCCTGTGCTGTGTACACATGTCCTTTTGTAAATAGAAATCTTTCACCTTTTCTAACTTTTCTGAATTGAACATACATATATTTAGTTCTTGCTAAATTTGCAGACCATCAACTATGGCAACACTAGACAATTTCTTTCTTTTTTCATGGAGACTTCAGCATTGCATTCACAGTTTCTTGTAGTGCTTTTCTACATTACTGTGGAGTTTGGTAAATCTTGACTTTCAATGGAGCTACTGTTTTTGTTTATTTTGCTGATTCGAGCCTTTTCTTCACTCTGTACAAGGCATGTCTAAATCTGACCTTTTTCCTTTCCTCATTTAGTTCCAGAGGATCTTTTTCAGCACATTTTTTCTTCCTTGGCATCCTTCATCTCTCATTTTCCTTTTTCTGATAATCTGGGTCTTTGACTTCTTGATGTTCTCTTTGCAGATGTTTTATTCTACCAGCTACAATTGGCTTTTCTGGAGTGTCTGTTCCATATTGCTTCAATATCATCATCATTATCATCATAATTGGTTTTACATCCATTTTACACACTGGCATGTTAGAATGTCAGATAATTTCAATGTTATATCACTTACTCAAGATGTTGTATACCAAGAGTGGGTCCTTATTGACATTCATGTTCTTTTTTCTTTCATCTTCAATCTTCTTTGAACTTGGAAGTTGGGTTGGCTGCTCAACATTTTTTCTTCTAGTTTGCCCTATTGATTGTATCATCCTCTTACACTTAAATATATGTTATACATATCATTTAAAAGTGAAAGATTCAACAGACTTCATCATAAGGGATCAAACTGACTGAAGATCTGTTTCATACCTGCTTACATAGTTATGCATAATTGTTTAATCAATGCAAACTGTTTGAATGTTTTGGCTGCAAATGAAAAGGATTGAAATACTATTGGAAATTAAACATGCAAGTAAAATGAAGATGACCACTTCATGCCAGTTTAAAGCAAAACGGTCAAAGGCAACATTACATTATTTAGGAATTCAAAGTAGGTTTCCATCAAAATAACATTAAGGAACTTGGACTGATATTTATATATATACACATTTATTTTATTCTGAAAAAGGTCATTTTATGTTCTTCAAACATGATCATCGATCAATTAGTCTAAAATTATGACTTTAAAACGAGTACTACGGGCCTTGAAAAAAATCAAACATTATTTGGCAAAAATCAAATACCTCAAACTGGAAGGTGGTCTGCCAACTGTAGTTCTTGTAGACGCGGAGCCAAAAAGTCTTCTGTTTGCTTCAAGTGGTGTAAATGGGCGGTTGGTTTCCAGAGTCTTGACATTAGTCCTGGCTTCAGCAACTATTTCTGCACTCGTCCTTCGAGCTGCTTCATAAAATGGTCGCTGGACCTTGGGCTTTCGTCCCTTCGGCGGCGAGGGCTCCATGATTGCTTGTTATCGCTCAATACATGTGGATTATAACTTCAACGACAGTGGAAACAATGATCTAAAACTAAAAGACTAGATCCATTAGGAAAGAAGTCCCATAATGCATAACATTTCAAAACCAACAAATGCCATCAAATACATTTCGGTCCAAATAATTCATGTATGATGCCTAAACTCAAGTCAATAGAATGACCCAATCTAGCAGGTTCCGACGCTTCTTAATAATCCTGTTTTCTGCACAAAGAATTACTTTACCGGAAATATTTAGCTTGAATTCCAATGACCGATTTAACACAGAGTATTGCATTTCACAAACTAAAGACAATAACAAATGGAGTGGCCCTTCTTACCACTTCAAAGAAAATAAATGACGCCCATTCGTGCCGGATCTACATATCTGTACTATACTGAACATAGCAGGCTATAGGTGTAGGCATAATTTAGTTATCTTCAACTTTCATAAAAAGTCCTATCCATGAGCAGTTGTGATGAAACAATGTTTTATCAGTGACTGCAAATAAGTGCTCGTAATAAAAATTCAACCTCCCGCCATTTTTGTTTATGTGACAATTGGCAACTTGAAGATTGTTTGAAATGTTGTTGCTGTTGTTTAATATTCCCAATCTCTTGAGCCATGGAATGCCTTGCAGTGCATAACACAAGTGGTACAAGTGGAAAACGGTGAAATTAAGGTTGAAGGAACCGTTTAAGCACGTCAACTATTATTTGTTACTTGTTACCTTACACTTTGGTATTTCACCTCATAGCAAAATAGGCAGGTTGGAATAATAAAAATTCCTAAGTTTAAAATCTTAGGAATGGTTCCATATTTCTAATTTCTAGTTATTTTTAATTAATTGATTTTTTATTTCTATAGTACTTATTGTGATAATTTTTTTTGTCATTTTTTAATGGTTTTATTAATAAAGAGATAACTTTTTGTTATTTTTATTTTGTACATGAAGGGTTTTTTGTAATTTTTATACATAAGCAGAGATTTACTAGTTATTTTTAAATGTTTTATACATGAAGAGAATCTTTTTGTTATTTGTTAATATTTTATATACAAAGAGAGAATTTTTGTTAAATTATGCTAGTGCATATAGGTAGGGGATAAAAGCAGCGTATGTATATGGGGTATGAAAACAAAGTATGAAATACATCCTATCGTCGCTTGTGTGAATCAAATCACATGGTTTAAAATCTGAACGCGAATGCAATTGTCTATTACATTTTTTTAACAAAATAGTTCTTCATTATTAGTTAAGTTTATGGTAACTATTTTTTTGTTTTCTTTATAGCTCAAAAGATAATTAATTTGTTTCAACTAAAATGACATTTGTGTCAATAAAGGAGTGTGAGAAAAGCATATTTTATGGTTTATTTCTTAAAGCCAAAAGATGGTCGTTAAAATATTACCAACCATCTGATGTTAATCAAAATATGAATAAAATTTTTGTAGATGGATAAAAATTTTGCATCAGTTGATATTTTCTCTTAGGTTATTAGCAAGGGTATAAAGGGCACTGCATAAATTGAGTTGAATCTTATGCATTTGATGTCATATCGTGGATTTAGTGAAAGATTATTTTGTTATTTTTATTATTATTATTATTATTATTATTATTATTATTATTATTATTATTATTATTATTATCTTAGTTGGTAGCATTTGCACAGGCTGTTATTAATGCCGCTTTATTCCTCTTGGGCTAGCCACAACTGGCAGCCAAAGGCCAAGAGGTTTCCTTCTCCTTACATTTCTAAAACTTTTCTAAGAATCCTAGCTGTTCCTAATAAGGCTGTCTTTTGTATTATACCAATGTCTAACTCAGTATTTATCATGTCAGTCCATCTCTTCAAATTTTTGCTTACACACCCTAAAGCTCCAACAACAATTGGTACAACACGAGCATTCTTCAGTGACCAAAGCATTTTTAATTCAATTTTCAGGTTTTGATATTTTTCAATCTTTTCCTGTCCCTTATCATGTACCCTACAATCTCCTGGTACAGCAACATCAATAATGATACAAGATTTGCTTTTCTTATTAACCACAATTAGATCAGGTCTTCTGGCCTCAATAACATTATCACACTGTATGTTAATATCCCAAATCAATTTCATGTCATCATTTTCAACTACTCCCTCCGGGCAGTGCTCATACCACTTCTCCTTCCTTTCAAGATCATATTTCTCACATAATTTCCAATGGATTAGTTTAGCAATGTTATCATGCCTCCTCTTGTAATCGCGTTGAGCAAGCTTTTTGCACTCACAAATTATATGCTGTACAGTTTCACCCTTTTCACCACACATTCTGCACATCAGATTTTCTGTTGTTTTGTCGATCTTATGTTTAATATAATTTGTTCTTAGTGCCTGCTCTTGCGCCGCAAATATCGTTGCTTCTGTTTGTATTTTCAAGTCACTTTGGGCAATCCAATACCAAGACAATTCTCTATCTACTTCTTCAGGCATTTCACGATCAAACTGCCCACACATTCTTTTTTCATGCCACTTAGATTTTAGTTTTGTTTGACTTTGTCTCTTAAATTCTTCTTTCTCTACTAAATTGACAGTTTTAATTATGCCCATTTTTCTTACAGCTTTCAAAAGGAATTTATCTGACTCCCGAACATATAAACCTAAGTTGTTTTCCTCCAATCTTACACATGTTTCAATCCCAATCAGGCCTCTCCCCCCGTCTTTTCTTTTCAGGTATAACCGATCAACATCACTCTTAGGATGTAGCGCTCCATACATCGTTAAGGTCTTTCTTGTCGTTCTATCTAATTTCTTCAGCTCATCAACTTTCCATTCTATGATTCCTGCGCCATATCTTAAGAGTGCAACTGCCCAAGTATTAATAGCTTGGATCTTATTCTTACCATTTAATTTAGATTTTAACACCAACCTCAAACGTCTTTTATATTCAGATACTACCTTAAGTTTCATCTCTTTCTCTTTAATCTCATCTAACTCTAAAATTCCAAGATAAGTATACCCATTTTCATCTACCTCTTTCATAATATCTTTCGTGGGCAAATGAATTCCGTCACACGTAATCAACTTCCCTCTTTTCAAAATAATCACTCCACATTTTTTTAAGCCAAATTCCATGCCAATATCCTTGCTGAATACAAACACTGTTTGTACTAAGCTATCAATTTGGTCCTCACTCTTTCCAAACAATTTGAGATCATCCATAAAGAGGAGGTGATTCAACTTGAATTCTTTCTTACTCCATTCATATGATGCATTCACTTTTCTCAAGACAAGAGACAGTGGGATCATGCATATCACGAATATCAGTGGGGAAAGACTGTCTCCTTGGAATATACCTCTTTTTACATCTACTTCACACAGTTCAGACCCATTTGAAGTTAACAGGAGTTTCCATCGTTTCATACTTTTCTCCATAAAGTTCCTAATGTTGTTAGCAATACCAAACATATTAAGACATTCTAGAATCCAGCTATGTGGGACAAAATCATAGGCTTTCCTGCAATCAATCCACGCCATAGCTAGATTCGTCTTCCTCTTCTTACAGTCCTTTAGTATTTCTTTATCGATAAGTAGCTGATCTTTTGTCCCTCTGCTCTTTCTCTTATAACCTCTTTGCTCTTCCGGAAGCAAATTTTTGCTTTCCATAAAACAATACATCTCTTTCGAAATAACACCAGTTAGCAGCTTCCACATCAGTGGAAGACAGGTTATTGGTCTGAAATTCTCGACAGCATTTCCTTTTGCTAGTTCCTTCTGACACAACACTGTTCTTCCATAAGTCATCAAAGCTGGTATTTCTTTTGTCCCATCAAGAATATCGTTTAACTGACTTCCTATCCTTTCATGTACTGTATTGAGTTTCTTTATCCAGAACCCTTGCATTCCGTCATGCCCTGGGGCCTTCCAATTTGGCATTTTCCTGCATTGCTTTGTAACCATATCTTTATCATTTATAGTATTCTTCTGTTTAACATTCACCATTTCCTACTTCAGACCATTCAGCCAATCAACATCTTTGCTATGCTCTTTCCCTACGCTCCAAATTTCACTCCAGAAAGTTCTACTTTCCTCTGCATTGGGTATGTCACCATTACTCTTTCTAGCATTTCCATTTAATTCATAATAGACCTTCTTTTAATCCACTCGGAACAATCTGTTTATTCTGTACTGATGTATTCGTTGTTCGTATCGGGTAATTTTTGCAGCTTTGGCAAGACCCCTTTGTTTTAATTCTTCAATTACTGTTGTTAAACCCTTCCTTTCTACTCTGTATTTTTCGTATACCAATTTTGCCTTACCCTCTCTCGCAACGCCAATCTGTTTTTTCTTTACCCTTTCAAGAATGTTAATATCCTTAATAAGTTGCTTGATATCATCTTCAATACGTCTTTTCCACCACGGATCATTCTTCTTCCCTCCTTTATATTTTTTAAGCCCTAGTCGATCTGCTATCCAGACACCCGCAGCTTTGATGAGATTATTTGTCTGTGTTATACTCTTCGTTTCGATGAAATCCAACACTCTATTAACTTTAGCAGTAGCTGCATTTAGGCTTTTTTTTGTTAACATTCTTCAATTTCATTCCATCGGTATTCCTGCCATCAATGACAATTTCATTTAATTGAGCAATAATTAGCTGCATTTCTTCATCTAATGTTTCAATTTTAGGAATCACATTGCCAAAACTCTAATTGGGTTCATGAAAGATATGGTCACTTTCTTCCCCACCTATCACTCTGTTATTTCCTTTTTGTCTGTCCTCAACCTCTTCTGTATTCACATTCACTTCTTCACTATCTATATTTATCTTTCTTTGAATATTTTCCATTTCCAAATCAGAGAGCCAACCGTTTTTCCTAATGGCTCTTGCTTGATCACACAAGCGTTTCTCGGTGACATCAAAGACTCCCCCGTACTTTCCTTTCATGCATCATTCGTTGCCTGTAACCGCTTATTGGTTTTTCATTCTCATCAAAAGGCTTGCTTCTGAAGAAGCATTCCATAACAATCTTATTTACTTCATTTGACCACTTGGTTCTGAGAGTCATAGAATGACGACCNCCTTCTTCACTATCTATATTTATCTTTCTTTGAATATTTTCCATTTCCAAATCAGAGAGCCAACCGTTTTTCCTAATGGCTCTTGCTTGATCACACAAGCGTTTCTCGGTGACATCAAAGACTCCCCCGTACTTTCCTTTCATGCATCATTCGTTGCCTGTAACCGCTTATTGGTTTTTCATTCTCATCAAAAGGCTTGCTTCTGAAGAAGCATTCCATAACAATCTTATTTACTTCATTTGACCACTTGGTTCTGAGAGTCATAGAATGACGACCGGGCCCCGCTGTCGAACCAGGGAACACATGCCGGGCGAGCCACCTTCACGATCTGTTCCGGTACCATTCACGCCGTTATTTTCAATATTATTTGTATTCATTTCACTCAAAAAGAGGATAGTGGTGATAAGGTGTCACAACCACCAGTATTTTTATTGAGATACCATCTCTAGGGAAGTTGTCAACCAAAGCTAAAGGTCCAACCCAAACCATAAGACTCAGCTATACCCCGTCAGACGTCAATCTGATATTTACAACTGAGGTTGGTTTGCTCTTCAGAGTTTTCCTTCTCCTAGGATGGCTGCCAACCAAGGCTGATGACCCAATCCTGGCCATAGGAAGAGAGGATGAGTATATCTCAGCACTGAAGTGATAAAATATACTGATAAAGATGGAAAATTCTGTACCGTACATCACTTGCAGAGGCAAAATATCCTGTCCCAACATCAATCTCCTTCCTTGATATTTTTATCGCGATACCACTACTATCATGTTGTCTTCACCACGGCTAAAGAGAGTTGCATGATTCCCCTGAGGTAATACTATCCCGCGCCAGACACAAACCTGGTATTTTTAGGGGCCACGGATAATGTCCATGAAGACAGACTAAACTCCGCCGGATGTCAAACCGGTATTTCAAGGTCTCGGAGTAGGCTAACAGGTGCTACACCTTGCCCAAGGGTGAGCTGAAGGTAGTTATGGCAAAGGATAACCTCATTCGCCCACGTCGAAACTCCACAACCGGATGCAGTTTATCGTCATATCCAGGACGTACTATTATTATTATTATTATTATTATTATTATTATTATCATCATTATTATTATGATCTCTTATTACGATTACGTTTTACACACATTAACAGACACTTAAAAATGACCTTTTCTATTAGATTTAATATTACTTATTATAGTATTGTTATTTTGCATTATTAGTTCGAATAATAATCCACATAATGGACAACTTTCATTATTTCGTTACTGAGTTTTGAACCGTCTAATACTTATTTAAATGTTTAATAAATCCCTACTAGCTATTTTATCTTGTTGTTTGTATCCATTTATTTTATTAGTGGTATATATTTCACCCAAGAAGGTTTAAGTGACATAACATCTTGAATAGAGCGTTCAAATATCTGTACACTTTTTTAGATCTCTTGCTCTTGTCAAAGCTTACCAAATAAATTACTTATCTACATATGGAGTTTTGCAGTCAAAAATTCTCATTTTTTTCCTGATACTGAGGCCTTGAACCTTATCGCAGGTGCCTGCATTTGGTAATTTGGAATGTTTTTTCTGTCATGTTAATATTTTCAACAGGTTCAAGGATTGTAAGGTTTTTTCATCAATCGATTCAATGATTTAGTCATAATTTACATATAATCTCATGTTTAATGTTTTATAGTTTAATATATATACTAGTTCTAAACCTTTGTGGAATCCATCTTTCTCTTTTATTTTAGTTAAAAACATAACTGTGTATCTGCTTACATCTGAAGTTAAAAAGACATATGTTTTTTGTTGTATTTAGTAATATAACTTTATTTACTAGCACAATACCAATACCTTAAAACATCAATAACCATTAGTAGATATTTATAGCCTTTATTCCATTTACTAAACTGCTGCATATCAACAAGATCGACTGACAAATCTCATCAGCATAATTAACAATAGCATGCCTTTGAGTAAATTGTTTTTAATCAGGCTTATAAAGCTCATTGGCCAATTTTATTTGACATTTACTCAAAGGCTTTATGTGGATTTTGACTTCTTACCTGATCCAAACGATCGTTTGGCTTCAATCTATCCTTGTACAACTGTTGTCTCTCATGGTTTTTCTTTGAAAGGAATTTCAGATATACGAGTTAACATTCAGTCGTCTGCTTTATAAATTCTTTGATAAACTAAAATCAATATCGTGACTTTGACAAATCTTATTTGATTTGCTTATGGAATTGCAATAACATATTATTTGATGATAGTCTTTTTTCGAGTTTAGTTTAGCTGTATGCATGTACAATTTACTTATTTTTAATAAAAACTTTTGAATATTCTTATTTTATGTAATAAAATTATTCTTTTTGATCCACAAAATGCATAATTAGATCTCTGCATTTTATTTCATTTTTTGTAGTAGTGTAGTGTATATTCAAATTCCCTTTCTATTTTTACACTTAACACGGTATGTCATTTATAATACAGTTATATTATTTCATTAAAATTCTTCATCACTTTTTTTTTAGATTTTTCGACATAGATGAATGAATATGGTTTTATAACAGCTTTATTATATTGGTTTTTATTGACGTTTAGTTCTCTACAAGTCGTATTCCATTCATTTTGAGATGGAAAATCACATACACGTAAATGAAAATACTTCAGCCTATTATCCTTATTAGTATAACCCAGCCATCACTCCAATGGGGTGATGCCGGTTCTAAGCCCGGGAAAATGGGGATGGTTGCAGGAGGAAGGGCATCCGGCGGAAAACTTTGCCCCAACAAAACATGCCTGACAATTTACAGAATTCAGATGATGCTAGGGCGTCCCCCAGAAGCGACGCGCAGGACATCGCCGTAAACTCGTGGAAAATGGACTACGGCTGGAACAATTAAAAGATTGGAATATCAGGAGGAGAAGGGAAGCTAAGATCAGGAAACAGACACTTAGACTGGCAACACTCAACGCAGGCACCATAACTGGAAAATCCCAGGAACTCGTCAGTTTCATGGAGAGACGTAAAGTCAACATCTTGTGTGTCCAAGAGACATTGTGGAAAGGTGCAAAAGCAAGGGAGATCGGCAATGGATTCAAACTCTTTCATTTTGGGCTAGGCTCAAGGAATGGATTGGGTATCATACTGGATCCGAATCTGAAGAAAGGAGTGCTAGAAGTGAAAAGGAAGTCAGACAGGGTCATGACAATCAAAGTAGACATAGATGGTAGAATGGTTAACATCATGATTGTATACGCCCCGCAAGTAGGGTGCGTAGCAGATGAGAAGGAGGGATTCTGAGAAGAACTGGGCGAGGAAGTAGAAAGACTACCACGAGAGGAAACACTCTGGATTTGTGGAGATCTGAACGGGCATGTGGGATGTGACAATCTGGGAATGGAAGAAGTACTTGGCAAGTTTGGTTATGGCCGCAAAAATAGGGAAGGAGAAGCAATCATCGAGTTCGCACAGGCCTATGATCTGGGGATACTCAACAGTTACCTCAAGAAACCAGTCAAACATTTGCTAACCTACAAAAGTGAAGGACGGGAAACACAGATTGATTATATCCTGAGCAGAAGCAGAGATCGGAAGTGTGTGAGTGACTGCAAAGTGACCCCAGGAGAAAGCGTTGCAACTCAACACCTACCCGTAATATGTAAGCTCACTCTGGAAGTGCAACCAAAAAGACCACCTGAAGCTCCAAAGAAAATAAAATGGTGGAAGTTGAAGGAAAATTACACTAGAGAGCAATTTGTTTCTCAGTTAACAGACAAGCTCAGGTGGCGAAAAGAGAATGGTGGTGACACATGGAAAAATGTCGCCATTGAGATAAGGGCATTAGGAAGATAGATGCTAGGTGAAACATCTGGAGGTGGTAAGCCACAGAGGGACCTGTGGTGATGGAGTGAGAAAGTACAGAAAGCGGTAAGAGCACAGAAGGATAAGAACTCCAAAGATATCTACCAAGTCAAGTTAATCAAGGACACAGAGGGGCAGGTTGTTGCTGAGAACAAAAAGATTGTCCAGAGGTGGAGAGAATACTTCCAGAAACTGATGAACGAGGAGAATCCCAGAATCGCGAGATCAGCGGAACTCTACCCAGGCAGAAACGAGCTGTAAGTGATCACCGAACAGGAAGTGAAAACTGCTTTGACGAAAATGAAGAACGGGAAGGCGGTAGGGCCGGATAACATACCAATAGAAGTGTGGAAAAGCTTGGGGAGGCTGAGAATAGAATATCTCACCAAGACCAGCAATGAGATACTGGAAGGAGGAAAGATGCCGGAAGAATGTAGAAAACGTACGCTAATCCCCATCTATAAGAACAAAGGGGACATCCTGAGCTGTGGAAACTATAAAGGTATCAAGTTAATGAGCCACTCAATGAAGCTTTTTGAAAGGAAAGCATAGAGACCAGACTGAGGAACTTGGTACACATTAGCAATGAGCAGTTTAGCTTTGTAAAGGGCAGATCAATAACAGATGCAATTTTAGCGCTGAGACAACTGCAGGAGAAATACAGAGAGGGACGGAAAGAACTCAACGCCGTTTTTATAGATCTAGAAAAGGCGTATGACAGGGTACCGAGGGAGGAAGTATTGTACTGCATGAGAAAGAAGCAGGTACCAGAAGGATATATCAAAATAGTCAAGGACATGTACCAGGACTGCACAACTGAGATACAGTGCGCAGTTGGTCGATCCACCCCCTTCAAAGTGAGAGTGGGCCTGCACCAAGGTTCAGCTCTCAGCCCCTTCCTATTAGCAATAATCATGGATTGCTTAACAGAGGGAGTTAGAACACAAACGCCCTGGCAAATGATGTTTGCGGACGATGTGGTTATATGTTCCGAGGATAGGGCCAGACTAAGACCTGGAGAGCTGGAGAGATGCCCTGGAAAGCAGAGGGATGAAGATATCCAGGAGCAAAACTGAATACATGTGCCTGAATGGGGAAGAAACTGGTACAATCAGGATGGATGGATGCCCACTCCATAGAGCCCACCATTTCAAGTACCTAAAGAGCACTCTCTCTGAAGATGGAAGCTCGGAGGCTGAATTGCAAAGACGGATACAAGGAAGATGGGTGAACTGGAAACGCTTTATTGGAGCCCTTTATGACTCAAAAGTCCCCAGAAAAATCAAAGGAAAGCTACAGAGAGCAATCGTGAAACCCGCTATGACCTATGCCACGGAAACCCTACCACTGACCAGAAATCAAGAGAGGCGAATGGAAGCAGCTGAAAACAAAATGAATCGTATCAGCTGCGGGTGGACTAGAAAAGACCATGTCAGGACGGAGGAAGTCAGAGCAGCGTTGGGGGTAGGAAGCGTAACTGCCAAATGCCAGCAAGGAAGGCTGAGATTGTTTGGACACGTACGAAAAAGGGACGAGGATTACGTCGGTAAGAGAGTAATGGAGATGGTCATACCGGGGAAAAGAAGACGGGGACGTCCAAAGAGAAGATGGAGTGATAGTGTCAAAGACGACATGAAGCGAGTAGGCGTCTCGCCAACTGACGCCCAAGACAGGTGGAGATGGAAGAAGCTAGTGTCAGCCACAGCGACCCCTGACGGGAAAAGCTAGAAGAAGAAGAAGAATCCTTATCAGTATAAAAAAATAATTGTGATAAATATATACAACAGAATTTTTTGTAATGTTCTTGTAAGAAATAATCAATAGTAGATGTTTTATTTTTGTCACAAACAAAATTATCAAATATCACCATTTTTTGACCATTATTTTCATTTTCCTCAGCTGGAATAATTTCATGATTACTACGTTTATGGGCATTATATCCCAGTTTTGCAGAGATAGATTTAAATCTATCTAACAAGTATTTATACTTTTCTTGTTCTAAGTAAATCTTATCAAAATACCAACAAAGTTTTAAGATGCATTTTAACAATTTTTTTTTTTCTCCACCAGAAGGTGAAGCTATCAACATTCTAAAATAAGCATTCGGCATATCCTTATCGATACACGTGAAATTGTTCTTTCTTTTACTCACATTATCATCATAGAAACAAGATCAGGAATAAAAAGATCAGAAGAGACTTGGACGTAGCGGAAGTCTCCAAGAAGCTGCAGGAGGACCGACTAAGGTGGTTAGGTCATGTGGAAAGAAGAGATGAGCAGTATGTGGAAATGAAGTGCATGCAAATAGAGCTAACAGGGAAAAGAAGACGAAGGCGCCGAAACACAGATGGACAGACAACATAAAAGAAGACATGCTAGTGAAAGGGTTTACGAGGGAGGATGCACAGGACAGCATATGGTGGAGAAGTCACATTCGCTATGACGACCCCTAACAAGGGAAAAGTCAACTGAAAAAGAAGATCATCATAGTTATGAAACTTCCTGCTTATAATATACCAGAATATTAAAAAGGTGTTAAATTACATTTATCTTAATAGATAAGTGTTAAATCAAACTTATGTACTGCATATAATGTATCAATGTTAAAAATACACAAGCTAATATCAAGGTAAGTGTTAAATCAATATTTATCATAATAGACAAATGTTAAATCAACATTTATTTTATATAATATACTACAAATGGGTATTAGTAATCTAAAAAAAGGGTAGCGAAAAACCTCCAACTTAAAAATATGAAATGTAGGATCAGATATGAAGTTAGAAATTACAAAGATATAGTTGAAGATCAAAAATATGAAATTAGGAGATTTTTTTAGCCTGTTGTAAAATCACATCAAGAAGTCAAAAACACAATTGATGAAAAACAGAATCAACTAATTAACCAATTACAGGATAATCAAAGAGAATTAATTGAAGCACTTAACCTAATACAAGAACCAGAAAATGTAGTGGAACAAGAACCAAAACAAGATCCAAAGTACATTTCAATAACAATGAACTAGTAATTATTGGACAATATGGTTTCAATCAAACATTTGCTAGGATTCCAAAGACAAATAATATTGTTAAAACTGCTGAAATCCCTTGATGGTAAACAAAATAATAGTAATAAGGATGTTACCTTAGCAGCTAATAAAAATTTCACTATTGTACAGAAATGTTTAAAACTGTTTGATTCAAAATCCAATAGCCTTCCAAAAGAATCGGCCAAAGATTATCATGATTTTACGTTGCAAGAAGTACGGTTATTGGACAAGATACATTAGCAGAAATGGTAGAAGGAAATGGAAGAAGAGGAAGATCGAAGAGAAGAATAGCTGATAACATCAAAGAAATGACTAGAATGATAATGGCTCAGATGCTGAAAAATACAAAAGACCGGAAAAAGTGCAGGACAATTGTTGGGTGTGCCAATGTGGATCATGATAATGATCCTTCCGTTTTGATGATGATGACGAAAGATGATTATTTTACTTTTGTTGGTGAAGCTGTTAGAAAATATAAGCAATTTATAATAAATGCTTTTAAACAACAAAAAGCCTGAGAGTATGGTAATTATACATCGACATACCACAATTGCATGAAATGGTTATAAAGGCTTATAATAATAATGGTAAAATTATCTATGAGGATATAGCTGATAAATCAACAATTGATCTTTTTACAAAAAGATACAATCCTAGAAGAAAATATTCAAGTCATGCTATAAGAGTATTCAATAACGTGAATATATTAAGTAGTATACCAAAATATATATCTTCTGGTAAGAATAAATTGATTGGAGGTAATTTGATTTATTATAACAATCCAATGGATCTTGTTAAACGTTAACACCTCACAAGTGCTTCCAGATGGTCTGGAAATACTAACCAATCACTTGTTAATAAATCATGGGTGACTATTGATAAACTACTAGAACTAAATGAAATATCAAAACAGCAAGATGATTTATTTGTTAAACGGTTTTTAATATAATCTATTATTATAGATGGATATTCCACTAATTTTAACATCAATCTTTAGTAAAAATGATAGTAAACTTCACGATTTCATTGTAAGATACATAACTGAAACCGTTCTTGACAAAAACAAACAGAATTATGTCTGCTTAATATCAATCAGTATGTCATATTCTTGGTACAACATATCACAAGTTTTTAACAATAATACCTTAAAATATAGTTAGGTTAATGGTGTTACTTGGAAAACTATCACTCTTCCTGATAGTAATTACAGTTATTCTGATTTGAACAATACCATTCAATCATTTTTCTCAGTAAATAATCATTCAAAAAACGAAATCGCACTACCATTTATCCATTGTCATCGTAAAGTGTATATAACCCTTGAAAGGAGTGAGCAAGCAGATTTTACTAATGGTGCTTTTTCTGGTCTGTATAATCAGTAAATAATCTATTTCAGACACCTTATCAAACCTGCTTTGTCAATTCAGTGTAGATAATAATTTACCTTTAACTTATCCGTTTCATAACGAGCTTAGGTACCTTTTATTTAACAACATTAACACCACTCGTATTCGTGACCTTAGAATATATACTGATTTTAATATACTGATTATAATAATCAACCAGCTGATTTAAACAATCTTCTGCTGAGTCTTGCAGTTTTGATTAGAATAGGTAATTAATATACCCGTATTATACATGAGAAGGTTATAGAATATATACTGATTTTAATATACTGATTATAATAATCAACCAGCTGATTTAAACAATCTTCTGCTGAGTCTTGCAGTTTTGATTAGAATAGGTAATTAATATACCCGTATTATACATGAGAAGGTTATAGAATATATACTGATTTTAATATACTGATTATAATAATCAACCAGCTGATTTAAACAATCTTCTGCTGAGTCTTGCAGTTTTGATTAGAATAGGTAATTAATATACCCGTATTATACATGAGAAGGTTATAGAATATATACTGATTTTAATATACTGATTATAATAATCAACCAGCTGATTTAAACAATCTTCTGCTGAGTCTTGCAGTTTTGATTAGAATAGGTAATTAATATACCCGTATTATACATGAGAAGGTTATAGAATATATACTGATTTTAATATACTGATTATAATAATCAACCAGCTGATTTAAACAATCTTCTGCTGAGTCTTGCAGTTTTGATTAGAATAGGTAATTAATATACCCGTATTATACATGAGAAGGTTAAGACAAATAAAAGATCATGTAACAGAGATAACCTACTGATATGATATCAATAGCAGTGATCCAATTGAATCTGAAACAAGTCAATTAGTTGATGAGATTATGGATAGTTGAACATAACTTGTTAAAAATGCCATATCAAAATAAACATCAAAAATCACTAAAGATTTTGTGAAAGAAAGCAGCTTCTAAAAAATTGAAGAAGCTGCTAGTAAAGTAGGGTAAAAATGGGAGATATAGTAAAACAAAATTGATAATAAGTTTAATAAATCAATACAAGAAACCTACGTAGGAGAGTAAGAATGATCAAATAGTTTAACTTCTTAAATCCCATTCAGATAATAATAAAGCAGCAACACCATGTAAGCAAACCAATGATTTACTAACAACTGAGTTTCACAAAATTTTAGACAGGTGATTTTTTTCTAAAGAATTAATGAGAATTAGATTTTCAAATAATCTCAAAAGGTATGAATATACTAGATATGAACTCAATGCATCAATCGTTCAACCTGGAGCAAATGTAAACCAAAATATAGCAGGTTTTATAATTAATATAGATTTAAAAAATCAATCAGAAGCTCTTGATTGGTATAATGCTTTCCTTAAAACTAATTTTAACATAAACAAGTATGGTGGAACTGGCCATTATAGTGTAACCTATATTAGTACTATAAATGGTAGTTTGGGAATGCTTAAATCAATTTATATTAAATACAATGGCCAAACAGTTTAAGATATGAATGTTTGTAATCATATTGCAAATCTTAAAAATTTGATAAAATATCCAAGGAACTACACTAAATCTATTGGCATTTCTCAACATCATTATCCTGACACCAGTCCTTTCAGAAATTTATAAGAATATAAATAATTAACTGAACCAGGTCCTTATAATATTAGTAGAAATGTTAATTATAATGCAGGTCATCATAAAAGACCAATTACTAACAGATCCTGGTGATAACACCCAGACTGTTATATCACCATTAAAAAGATTAGGGTTTTTTAGCCAGGTGGAACAAATTTTACCAAATGAAAAAATCTCTATTGTAATTCAACTAGAAAATGATGATAATGTTATCTTCTGTGGGAAAAGTGTAACTGGAAAGTCTAGATATACTCTTAATATGATGGTATTATACGTTCCAAGACCACAACTTAAAATTACGAGGCAAAGTATTTATCAAGATTTTCACAAACTCATAGTTGGTCGTGTCTGAAAGTACTGATTGTTATTTCGAATAGTACAACTGCAAGACAAGCAAAAATTCAAAATGACAACCAGTATTCAAAAACCTAGACACGTTTTTCTATTTGCTCTTAATTCAGGTAAATTGAATAATCATTAATAAACTTGTTTGTTTAAAATACTTTTAACATGGCTGGTAAGAGAGTTAAAATTTCATCTGTAGAGCTTGAAGTAAAAGGTGCTATATTCTATCCTGTGAAAAGAATGAAAGCAGACAAAGAAGTGAGTGAAACTTACAAGACAATATAAGATATATCAATCTGGTTTTAGTCGATATCCAAATAACCTGTATTTTAGTTTAGAAGAGTTTAAGATCATGTATGTTATATTGTATCTTGATTTAACAAAACAAGGAACTGATCTAAAGCCTGGTGATACTAAACTTGGGTTTAGATACACTTCATCAAATGTTCCAGACGAAGGTTTACACAATACATGCACTTGTTGCCTATGAAAAAGAGATTTATGTTGATAATGAAAATGGAAAAGTAGTGTTACACGAATATTGTATTTAAAGATAAATCATACATATTTTTTTCTAAATTACTATATTTGACTGTATACATTACATTAGATACCTTTAACACATTATCAAATTTTTAAACTTGCCAAAGCTCTTGTTAATAAAACTTCCATCACTTTGAGATTATCAAGTAGTGAATTAGATGGTAATGGTTAATTGATGTTAAGTAAAATACAAATTAATAGAATGAAAAAGGCTAAAAATACTTCAAAAGGTATAGCCTTGAAAATTTAAAAAACTCAGATTAACCATGTTGTTCAGAGAGAAAGAAACCTTTTCAGTACTTTTAGGTGTTTAGAAACTAAATTCCTTCTAATGGTTACAAAAGCAGCAACAAAAATAATGCAAGGATTAACGTCTGGTGTTTTAAGTAGTTTAGGTAATTTTGGTATGGATAAAATACTTGGAAAAGCATCAAATCAAACTGGTGATTACTTCATTTCCCAAAGTAAGGTCAACCAATTGGTTCTATATACATTCCATTTAACAAAAACACAAAATGCACTAATGAAATCAATTGAAAATGATACTGATTGCATGATTAAGCCAACCAAAAAACAAATGACTTGTGGTTTTCTCGGCACTCTTCCTGCTAGTGTTGGCATTCCATTGCTTGCTAAAGCTCTTGGAGGGAGCTCCAAAATCAAAGATATGGTAAAGACCTTCAAAATAGAAGATTGAAACCAGCTACTTGTATGTTAATACCATATAAACCTGTATTTGTTGGTATTGGAAAAAGTGATAAAAAGAACTCAGAAGAAAAGGCAAATAACATCAGGATCAGGTCTCTTACTTGGAAAGAATTAAAACCCAAATTTTTTGCTAAAGCATTAAGTAATATCGTTTTACAGAAATGAATAAACCACCTACAAATTAAGAATTTTCAAGATCTGTATGCAAGAGATGAAATAAATAATGAAAAAAAACCCAGGATTTATCATTACTAATCGCAATGATAGTGATCAACCTGAAACAAATTGGGTTGAAATGTATATTAAACCTCTGACAGTTGAATGTTTTGATCCTTTTGGTCTTAATTGTCATAAAGAAGTTATTAAATTAAGTAACAAAATGAAAGTTAAGTATGTTTATAATAGTAGTCAGTATCAAGACAATTTGTCCGTGATTTATTGATATTATGTTCTTTATTAAATTCATTAATTGCCTAAAAGTAAGCGTTATTATAATATGATAAAGCATTTGATATTTGAGATACTGCTCACAATGAAGCTATTATCAAAAAGTATTTTTGAAATATCTAACCTAGTAATATAGAAAATGGGTTTATTTGATTACGACCATGAGAAAATTATTACACACTGATATTATTCCTTTGCAATATAACGAGTGGAGTATGAAAGGGCATCTTCCTGTTGATGTCTCTGATCCTGTTTTTGGTAAAGATGCTATTAATCTAGATTATCTTAAGAGAAAATACTTAACAAGTCAACGGAAGGATCTGTCCATGGAAGTATTAATATGAACAGTGACAAAATTTTTAATCTTCAAACCCCTCCTGTTTTCAACAGCGAGGCCATCACTTAAGGGTTTATGAAATTTCATCTCTACAATGAATTGTGTGAAACTTTACTATGGGAGTACTGCACTCGACTTGGCATCTCAGTTTATAAAGTAGACAGAGGTATTTCTTAAGAAATAATATATGATACTTAAACAAGAATATCAAAACATTTTGGTCAAACTGTGTCTGAAAATCATTCTGAACAAACAAAGTCTGCCAACCAAGCAATTTTATGTACCTAGGCTTGTAGAATTAAGTATCGTTACTTTTTAGAGTTCAGTAGTAACAAAGTATGATAAGTGATATTGATTTAAATGTATCTACTAAAATAGTTTAACATCATTACAAGACATTGTTAATATTTTCATACTTTATAAATTAGACAGGTACTTGGGTACGTATTTTACGAGAAAAGTTGTTTTGGTTCGTGACGACAAAGGGTTTGGTAAACTTGTCGTATTCTCACCTTCTGGTAAATTGATTGTAGGAGGTACAACAGATAATCATATTGTTGTTGGACCAAATAAATTCAATAATAAGAATCCAAGTGAAAAATGCGCAGAGTAGAGGGGACTTCTGCAAATCCATGCCAGCAGGACTACCGGAGGATATTATGGAAACATCATGGGAGACGATGTCCACAGCTATGAGAAAAACAGCAAAGAGTTTATCAGGGGTGTCAACCGGCAGTAGAAAAAAAAGACTTAGGTAGCTGGAGGTGGAATGAGGAGATGCAGAACGCAGTTTCCCAGAATTGCCAAGAAAAAGCAGACACTGGATGAGTGGTTTAAAGCCAAAGATGATAAGAGTAAAGAGCGGTATGACGAGAACAAAAAGTTGGCTAGGGTTGAGGTGGCAAAGGCAAAGGATGACGCGTATCGATGTGCTACAATACTCTCAAAGAAGACAATTCAGAAAACGAGGTGTATAGACTGGCAAAGCAGAAGGATAAAGGGAGCAGAGATATGTGAGGATGGTGAGAGGAGAGGACGGTAAAATTTGACATAAACCGATTACATCTTAAAGAGGTGGAAAGAATATTTTGAAGACTTGATGAATATGGAGAATCTCAGGGAAAGAAGATCAGAGGAACAGACTATGAGCGGACGTGAGATCTCAGACATCAGTAAAACAGAAGTGAAACCTCATTAAGAGGATGGATAAAGGGGGGGGGCATTTGGCCCGGATAACATACAGATTGAGGCATGGCTGGACATGGGGGTCATTGGATTTGAGTTTCTGGCACCACCCATCTTTACAGGAGAACTGACACCAGTTGCCTGCAGAAAAAGCACGCTGATCCTGATTTACAAGGAAAAGGGTGACACAGAGTGCTGCGCGAACTACCGCGAAATCAAACTCTTGAGTCAAGTCATGAAGCTGTGGGAGAGAGTGGTTGAGTCGAGACTACGGTAGATTGTAACCATCAATGAGAAACAGTTTGGCTTCCTGCTCGCATGTAATTTTTGCGTTAAAGAGAGCAGCAGTTGGTCTGTGTGTTCATAGACCTAAAGAAGGCCTACGATAGTGTCCTTAGAGAGGAGGTGTGGTACTGCATAAGAGCCGGTGGAGTGCTAGAGAACTACAATAACGCAATACAGGACATGTATTTTTATTGCAAACCTGAAGTTGGGTGCCCAATGGAAAAGACAACTGCTGTCAAGTTGGCAGTTGGATTAGATAATGGGTCTACTCTAAGTCGCTTCCTTTTTGTCAAGATAATCGACAATCTTAACGAAGGGGTAAGAAAAGAAGCTCTGTGGACCATGATGCTTCCCGATGATATTATGCTATGTTGTGGTGCCAAAAGAGAACCAGAAGAACGACTGGAGCGTTAGAGGCATACGCTGGAGAAGAGAGGCTTAAGATTCAGTAGAGCAAAGGCTGAATAGTTGTACTTTAATGACAAGGAGAGGCAAACTAATATCATCATGGATACCGTTGAAGTCAATCAAGTGGAGAAATTTAAGTACCTGGGTTAGACATTGGAAAGTAGCGGCAATTGTGATAGAGAGGTCCAAGAGACGGTGCAGGAGGGTTGGAATAATTTGTAGATGTCAGGGGTGTTGTGCAACAAGAACATACCAATAGAAATTAAGAGCAAGATCCAAAGGACGGTGGTATGACCAGAAATGATGTATGGCATTGAGACTTCTCACCAAGAAGCAAGAAAACAAACCTTTGAAAGCTTTTGAGATGAAGATGCTTACATTCTATATTGGGAAGACTAGGAAGGGTAGAGTTAAGAATGACATGGTGCAAGACACACCAGGAGTGGCAAAACTAGGTGATAAGATCAGGGAATAGAGATTAAGGTGGTTTGGCCATGTAATGCAAAGAGGTGAGAAGTATGTGGACAGGCACGTGATGAACATGATACCAATAAGGAAGAGGAAACGGGGGAGACCAAAAAGGAGATTCTCAGACTCGGTGAATAAGAATGGTTGGACTCTCTGAAGAAGACACCAGAGATAGGCAGAGATGAAGAACACTAATCTGCTGTGGCAACCCCTGATGAGATAAGCCAAAGGAAGAAGAGCAAGAAGAAGAATCGAAGCTGAAATCATAATAGTAAAACAAATGCTGGGAAATTAAATAAATGGTGTTGCTTATTTATCCACTGGGCTGTACCAGCTGGAGTAAACAAATCTAGTGTATGCTGTAATGGGGAGAAACTATGTGTTTTTACTGCTAGAACATCAACAGGATCAAATAAAATTTTGCAATGAAAGCTCAAAAGAAAATGCTGGTTTGATAGGTTCTATAGCATTTCTTGGTTTGTATAAGAATAGTTATTTCAAATCAAAATATTAAACTTTATCATCATGTTTAAATTGGTATCAGGTTGATCATGAAACAATTAGTTTTACCTTAAATTATATACAATACCATTATAAATGTAAATTAATCCTAATATTTCTTTGAAACATTTGAAGGATGCAATGCATTTCATTTCGTTAAGAAATTATATCCTAATTTTAAATGATCAGATTCTAAAATCAGCCATGATCGATCAGTATTTAGTATATAATTTAGTCCTTATTGATCAGGTATTGGCATTAGTTTCCCTACCATAAGCAGGACGAAAACATGTCTCCTGACCTATAGATGAAATTTGTGTGGAATGGACGCTGGAATAATTCCGAGTGCATACTAATGACAAATTTCGAAATTGGCTGAATCATAACAAGCTAGTAGTTATTTAATTTTTCATACTTTTTCCATAGTTCCTTATTAGCTCATACGAATATATATATATACATATATATATATGATCCATGGTATCTATTTTATTCTTAGACATTATTATCATCTTAATCATTATTCTTAGTCATCTATCATTTAACATTTTTCAACACGCTTCACCATAGTTCTATCCTTCATACGTCATTATTTTTCTTTCTCTCTGCGAATAGTTCATTCTTATGTTTTTCGTTGTGTTGTCCTTTGTGTTGTTGTGTGGATTCTTCATGTATGGATTGTCCCATTATTGTCATTTAATCAGCCAGTTTCATCTTTGGCTAAAGTTTTCTGAGTGTTTAACTCCAATACTATACATATATATATATATATATATATATATATATATATATATATATAAGATATGATAAGTTGGAAAGAATAAAAAAACTACACAGTCCATTTCGACAAGCCTGTTTCGTGATTTTATTCGCTCTTCAGGAAACATTTCCTGAAGAGTGAATAAAATCACGAAACAGGCTTGTCCCAATGTACTGCGTGTTTTTTTTATTCTTTCCAACTTTTCATCTCTTATATTACGATTTCTTTTTNAGCACTTTAATACGGATAACCGAATCTAAAGCTTTATATATATATATATATATATATATATTATATATAGGACATTACCTCAAATTCAACGAGACAGCGAAACCCAATCAACTGGTAAATGAATTCATCAAAAGAGCTGTACAAGGCCCTCGAATCCTTAATGCAATACACAAAACTGTCTACCACATGTGGAAAACTGGTAAATGGTGACGTGGACATCTGTATCATTCTGCACGAAAAAATGGCAAAGGGAATTGCAGCAATTACTATACTCTGGACCCAATATCACACTCAATCAAGATTGTTCTCAACATCCTTCAGAGCAAGATCGACAAAATAGTTGATGTTGAAATGAGCATTGTTTAATTCAGTTTAATACATGGCAGAGATACCATAGACGTGATAAATGCCGTTAAAGTAGTTTTCTTAGCAAATCCAGCATCTGGAAAAATACTGTACATTGTTTTTGTCAGTTACAATTGGACTTTTGGCAGAGTTATCTACTTCTCCGGTGTTTGAAAAGTTGCAGTTATGAGGTGTTGCAACAAATGCATGCCGCCTCATAGAAGACCTATACACACACGTAAATGGTTATCTACACTGGAAATATAAATTTACTGAAGCTTCGAAACGCCCATTGGGGTACGCTAAGGCTTTTCTCTATCACCTGGTTTCTTTAGGCTCTACACTGAAAGTTTGATGCGAAGAAGGTATACATTTTGCAACAACATGACAAAGCTTAATGTAGTTTACGTCGAAGCAAATGAGATTCCATATACGCACGACCTCGCCATACTTGCTCTGTCGCACAAAGATGTCAAATTTATGCAGGACAGTCTCGGTAATATCTTAAAATGATACTGCCTTATCATCCATCCAGACAAGCATCTATCATAACCATCTCATTCCGCGGCAACAACAAACCACTTTGTAGACAAATTCAAATGCCTTGGTGTAACAATTACTGTAATTCTAAATGCCTCGAAGGAAATACGTACCCTAATTCTCCTGGGAAAAGCATTTCTTAATGACTCAAGATATTTTCGATCATGTCGGGTTTCCATTGACTCCAAAGAGAAACTAGCTGATGCACTCATTTCTTTAGTTTTCACATATGGCTCAGCCACAATGTCCCTGGAAATAGTGGACGTAAACCACATCGATTTATTTGGTCCCCACATCTGGAAAGTGTTTCTTGATTTAAAGTGACCTGATCCAATCTCAAACAAGATGCTGATTGAGATAATCAGGGGTAGACCAATAATCACTTCTGACCTGCCTCCGAAAAGGAAAGGTGAATGGTGTTCTCATGCAATACGTCAAGATGTTTTTGCAAATGCATCTTGTTTTTGCAAACAAGATGCTGATTGAGATAATCAGGGGTAGACCAATAATCACTTCTGACCTGCCTCCGAAAAGGAAAGGTGAATGGTGTTCTCATGCAATACGTCAAGATGTTTTTGCAAATGCTAGAAGACCAAAAATGANACATCTGGAAAGTGTTTCTTGATTTAAAGTGACCTGATCCAATCTCAAACAAGATGCTGATTGAGATAATCAGGGGTAGACCAATAATCACTTCTGACCTGCCTCCGAAAAGGAAAGGTGAATGGTGTTCTCATGCAATACGTCAAGATGTTTTTGCAAATGCATCTTGTTTTTGCAAACAAGATGCTGATTGAGATAATCAGGGGTAGACCAATAATCACTTCTGACCTGCCTCCGAAAAGGAAAGGTGAATGGTGTTCTCATGCAATACGTCAAGATGTTTTTGCAAATGCTAGAAGACCAAAAATGAGATGGTGTGACAATATCTTGAAGTGGATCGTTATCTCCACACATGAAATAACCATTACAGTCCAAGCGAGACAGCGCTTGTCGAAGTCACCATCCCCTTAACAAAAAAGAAGCCAATGCCTAGCACTAGGGTGGCTACGTGATTGAATAAATGAATGAAAGAATGAATGAATAAATGAATGAATGAATGAATGAAAAAATGATTGAATGAAAGCTATCAATTTAATCATAATTTGGATGAACGTTGGTCAAAAATTACGGATCGAAACTGGAAAATACAAGCTGGAATTGTCGTTAATGAGAAACGAGCTTCAGTTTGGTACAACTTGAGATTTACATGTATTGATAAGAAACCTAGCTCTCGATGCAGCAGTAAAATTCTTTACTTTTTTCCTGTTTTAGTATTGGTTATGTCTTAAAATTCTCATGAGTTCGTAAAAACTAAAAAAAAGGCCTACCACAAAACACATCATTTTTCAACAGCACAAACATTGAGAAAAAATCTTATTGCGCATTATTATGCGTAATAATCAGCTTAGAAGAAGACCACCATTATCAATTAAAGTTACCAATAATTATTGATAAATTTAATTGATAGTTGTCTTCTTGCTACCTAACAACATGTTTTGAATGACTGTCTCCACTAGGCCTGAATTTATTTTCTTTAAGTCAGGCTGCAAGTTATATATTTTTTTATTACTTTACTGTTTGAAAGCACGCTTCAAATTTTTGAGGAGTTTCGTCGTTATTATTATTTTAGTTTTGCTTCAAATGTAGAAAAAATATGAGACATCAAAAACCCTAGGTATGAGAAGATAAGATAAAAATAATGGCATCTGAAAACCATCCTTACTTTATTGCGAAGAATCAAGACTTCATTGAGCTTCTTGTCCATTTGAAACACTGCTACCTAATTTCCAGCAAAACATGCTCAGGCAAGAAGCATTTCCAAAACTTAATGGCGATGTTAGCAAAGTTCATCTCAATTATGTCA
This sequence comes from Morbakka virulenta, assembly GCA_003991215.1. NCBI lineage: Eukaryota > Metazoa > Cnidaria > Cubozoa > Carybdeida > Carukiidae > Morbakka > Morbakka virulenta. The sequence continues at coordinate 375,155 of RDPX01000054.1, forward strand.
TTTCTCGGGCATGCTCACATTCAAATGAGTCATCCACTTACATTTATTTTAACAGAAAGGGTACAATTCTCAATACAAGGCACTTTTCAGGGAAAACATACCAGCTGTAAAATAGTGTCACAATAAAATTAATTACCATATAAAAGAGATAAATATATCCTTAGTTACTCATAATAGCTTGCCACTGAAGCATTAAAATGTTGGTTCACAACCTTTTTATCAAATTTTGTGGTCACTGTAAATAACTTGCTTTTAGAGTCTAAAAATGTTGGTTTACATCACTTTTATCAATGTTGTGGTCAATGTAAATATATTCCAGATAGGTTACCAACAATGAGCCATTATTTTATATAAAGAATATATTCCGGATTTGCATCCATCATCAGCTGAAACATAAAATGAAAATTAAATATTATTAATTACAATTTGTAACGAATAATACTAAAAGAAAAACCATATAAAACCTCCACCCACAATGCTAAAATGTTTACAAATAATATATATCTATAAACTAAATATGCACAGCAAGTTTTTGATCGAGCGTCTCCAGTTTTCTGGTTTTCAGAAGCTTTAATATGAAGGTTATTTTATCCCTCTGTAAATGTGGAGACTTTTAAAATGATCTTCTTAGCAATAGGGCATAGATTCGTTAAGTACCTCAGTGTTTTAATGCTGAAATATGATATGTTGGGTACCCTGATGTTTAGTTGATGAGGATCAAATTCAAAGCAATTTTAAGTCAAGAATATCTTTAAATATAAAGCTGATTTTGTCTTTTCTTTAAAGTATAAAAAAAATTCTGGAAGGATTGAAGAAGACGCAGTTCTCTACATTGCATTGAAAGAGGTCCTAATGTAGTGGTAGTTTGGCTTTAGACGATAAAATAACATAAGGAAAACCGAGGTTGCCTAATCTGTAGCCAAAGAATTGAAATAAAACTTTGACTCCTCTTGTAGGTACAAGAACATTTTTTAGTACACTGAGGGGAGCTGCCCATATTTTAACAGGTAAATTAGTTTTTTATTTGGCTTTTTTGTATGACTAGAAGCCTAATATAGCATCATCTACTTGTTCAGTCATTATCACACTGACTCCTTGTTCATGCTCTGCTCCTCCAGTATAAAAATGGTTCTCATTGTCTTCAGCGATCCTTCATCCCCAGTCCATCTCACGTCGCTCTAACTGAGTATGTCAAGTTTCAATCCCTCAATTTCTCTCATGACATTATCTTCCTTTCCTCCCTTTGCAGTGCTCTCACCTTCCATGTCGCAGTGCTGATCTCCTTCCATCTTGTTTTCAGTCGATGTTATCAGCTACAAGCTTCCCAGGAAGTTTTGAGCTCTTTAGTGTCATCAGTTTTCAATATAATCTTCAGGGTAGACGATTCTTTATGTAGTCAATTGGAAGCTCTGCCACTTAAATCTCAACAGACAATCCACCGTTGTCAATAATATTATCAACATTCTTTTTTTTCTCAACTATGAGGCAGATGCTTGGTAGAGGTTCAATCCTTTCCAGTTACTCCTATAAAAGAAGGACTTGACCTAATGCGTGTCTCACGCATTTAGTTGTTATTCAAGCAATAAGTAGCACCCTCACAGATGTTACCACTCACGGTCAGACAAACAACTCCACCCTTCGAGGCCAAATCCCTGTCATCAAATGCCTTTTAATATCATATCGAGGATCCATACTCATGTTGATACCATTTTTCAATATTATTTAAAGGCTTATTTTTCACAAAGGTACCAGTGTATTGTTCATGCAATATTATCATATCTTCTCTTATTTCCCCGTTGGAGAAGTCTTTAAATTAATATACAATGTGATACACGGCCTTACGTCTTTCATCGCACATTCTTATGCTTATGTAATTTGTTCATAATGCTTGCTTATGTGCAGCACACACTTATGCTCCAGTTGCTACTTTCAGATCACTTTTAGTTAGCCTATTCCAGGTTTTTTTCCTTGTTCACTTTATCAAGAATTTCTCTAGCAAACTGTCCATACGTTATTTTATGTCTACTTTCTTTGGTTTTCTGTATTTCTTTTTCTTTTAAGCACTTTTTGGGACAGCTTCTTCTGTCGCAATTGTCACAGCTAACCTCATACCTTGTATCAACTTTTCCGTAGATTTCTTGGCGTACTGCAAATTACCAAGACTGATTTTTTCTGACCTGATAGAAAGGTCTACAATTATCAGCCCCCTGCCAATGATCCCCTCTCCTCAAATATAAACTGTCCACATTACTTCTTAGATAAAATTCCCCGTATACTCTTAAAGGTTTCCATGTTGTCTTGTCCATAGCCTAAAGTTAATTTTCTCTCCATCAAAAATACCAGCTCCATATCTGAGTATTGCTATTCCCCAAGTAATAATTGCTGTTATCGTATTCCTCCAATTAAATTTTGATTTCAAAATAAATGCAATTCCTTTTGTATTTCCTATACAGTTTGTCTTTCATCTCATTCTCTTTAACTTTATGCAGCTTACTTCTACCGAAATAGTGTGGTCGTTTTCGTGAACTTCCTTCTTTATTTCTCTCGTTGAATCCAAGCACAATAGCTGATTTTCCTACATCTTCACTAAAGGCATGGCCACTATCCGTCAAAATAGACTAACTGATTGTGATTCTTACTGAAAAAGTTTAAGATCATCTAGTAAAATAAGTGATTAAGTTTAAATTCTGTCTTGCCCTATTCATAGTATGTGATGACTTTGAAGGAAAACGATAACAAAGGTATTATACAGACTAAAAAAATGCAATAATTGTAAATTGTCACTTTGGAAAATTCCCATTTTTACATTGATATTTTCCAAAACTTCGCCTTTTGAGATTAATGAAAATTTTCATTGTCTCCACCTAATAATACCGTATATTTCACAACATTTAATTATTCAACTATATGGTAAAAAATCCTATGCTATTTAATAATCAAGCCTTGCCATAACAATACTATTATTATCACTATTATTATTATTAATATTATTAATGTTATTAATATTATTAATATTATTAATATTATTAATGTTATTAATATTATTAAAATTATTAATATAATTAATATTATTGACATTATTAATATCATTAATATTATTGATGTTATTAATATTATTGATATTATTAATATTATTAATACTATTAATATTATTGATATTACTAAAAATTGTTTATAAAGAAAGAGTTTCTCAATCATAATACTACTGCCAGAAAATTATATACAGTATATATACTGAGTACACTGATATATATATAAGTATATTATCTCTGCTTTGTATCCTGCTAAACCTGTAACAGTACGAGTTGGAGACAGCGTGTCTGAAACAGCAATTATGGGAAGAGTTGTGAGACAGGGGGGTTAATTTTTTCTTTTGCTGTTTAATATTTGCGCCAAAACAATGGCGAAGAAATTGTCTAAAGGTACGAATGATGGTTTCAAAGTTGTAGGATAACAAGTTAGAGCAGTCGGTTTAACAGACAATCAAATGATGCTTTGAAGTACTGAACTGGTCTTCAGAGCATCATGAACAAGCTGAAAAATGTGGTGGAAGAATATGATATTAAGAATAATCTCAAGTAAAACCAGGATCATGAAAATTGGGAAGAACATGAGTAAAGTGACCATCTCGATTTATAGACAAATCCTGAAGTAAGTCTCTTTATTCAGACACCTGGGTACCATCTTCACTGATGATGATTACTGCAAGACAGACATAAGATCAAGAATAGCAATAGGAACGGCAGCTTTTGAAGGTGCAGAGTACTACTGAGAAGATGTTTGAGCAATAACTTAACAAATTGGCTATTTGATCCATGTTCTGAACTATTTTGCTTCACAGCGAGGAAACTTGGACTCTAAGAATAGCTTACTGTAAGAACTATCACAAACCAAAAGGCAACCTTCGTATGACTTGAGTTAATAATTGCATAGCTTTTAATAGTGTTCCTTGCTCTTAAAAAATATTTAGAATTATACAAAAGCTCCTATTCGTAATAAATTTTTAAGCACAATATATAGCAACTGAAAACAACATTCAACGTCACTCAATCTCATGGATTAGCGAAATTCTTAAACGTATCTATACAAAGAGGAATATTTCCAGAGAGTTCCCTTTCCCACTTTTGTTATGCATCGCTCTTTCACATCTGTTTAAAAATACAACAATACAAATTGTTGGTATAAACTAAGGTTTAATATTTAATAAAGTGTTTTCTATAAGCGATCTAAAACTCTTTGTTAAGAATTACATCCCATCAAGGATTTTAATGAATTATAACGATTTCCAACGGCTGCTGAAAACTGTCAAGTCATAAAGAAACAATACTGACAACGAATTATGGATTAGCAAGTGTGCTAAAATAACCACAGGGAAAGGGAAAATAGAAGAAAGATTAAGGATTTGTGTAGTCAAATAAAGGAGCTGCATCAAGAAAAGACATACAGATAATGTTAGGGTAGCAAATAAGGTAAAATAAGTAAAATCAAATGCAAGAGAAGGACAGAAGATAATAGTATAGGCGTCTTGAACTAATTGTTAACTCATAAAGCGACTTGAAAAACAAATTAATTGCCATAAATAGCTTAGTAATACCAGCAGTGATATGCAGCTTTAAGGTAGTTTGAGGTTAATCGGGATGAAGTGATAAAGAACACGGAGTACAGATGGAAATATACTTAAATATAAGAAGCCTTAACCCCAGCACCAAACTTAAGTTTGCAGAATTGGCAGGTACACACAACCTTTTTGGTCTCCCTTACCAGAGTTACTGGAAAAATTATAGACAGCAGCCTGATATCTCTCAAATTCTTGGTTCAAACTCAAGGAAATCCTCTCTTCAGACTTCTGTTTCTGAGCATTGTACAGTTTCATCTTTACATTTTTAAAACCTCTGCCATAGCCTTTCTAAAGCAAGATTGAAAAGGGAGGAGAGTTTGGAGTGAGGCAAGTCACCTAACTTCGGAATAAACAAAAAGCTACAGAAACAGTACGAACTGACCAATCCGGTCAAACATCACGGAGTAAAGCAAGAAAGGGGACATATATAGGTTCAGTTTAGACGACATCTTCCCTTCATTATATCTAAATGCATCTATGACAAGTACGGGACAAAGTCGTGAGGCACTTCATACTCAAAACTCCTAAATCTTTTCCGTCAAAGACTAAGAAGGTTTGGAGCATTTAATGTAAGGACTATGCATGACACCTGAAATCTAGCCCAGGTGATTCGTGAAATGAAGAAATATGGACTAGAAGTGTCAGGATTGAGAGAGATTAGATGAACAGGACAACGCAAATTATTGAATAAAAGAGTAGCAGTCTTGTACTCTAACCATGACAAAAAATACATGGGAAGAGTAGGTATAATCCTTAACAATAAAGCATCAGCAGCTGTAATTGGATGGGAACTAATATCAGATAGGAATATTACAGCCCGATTCAACACAAAATCTATCCTGACAACACAGTTTAAGTTTTATCACCAATGATAAAGTAAGAGAACAAAAATAACTTTTACAGTTAGCTGAAAGATGTGGTGTACCATTTCTCAAGTCATGATATTAAGATAGTGATAGGTGATTAAATTCACATATTGGCCTTGGTAGAAGGACAAACACTCTATTTTGCGGGTCCTTTTGCTTCAGCAACCAACACCAACAAGCATGGAGGGAGGATAATTGAGTTCTGCAATGAAATCAACTTCCACATAGGTAACACCTTCAACATTTTTCCATTCATAAATGGACATGGAAATCTCTCTTTTTCCCCCTTTTTTTCTTTGTCTTTCTCTCCCTCTCCCTCCCTCTTTTTCTCTCCCCCTCTCTCTCTCTCTCCCTCTCTCTCTCTCCCTCTCTCTCTCTCTCTCTCTCTCCCTTTCTCTGCCATCCCTTGTACATGTAACAGCAAATTTGTTTTCACTGCATAATCTTTTGCAATAGATGGTCACATCATTTGTCACTGTCTCCATTGAATCATTAAATTGTTCTAAGTCCTCTTGCCCAAAAACATGGCCAATACATTTTCTTTGCCTTCGTCTGATATCTGTCCATATAGTTATTTCGTCTTTGCTATCTGCAGTACGTCCTCATTGTTGACACGTTGCATCAAAGATATTCTTAACAATTGGCTTAGAAACCACATTTCTTCAGCCTTTATTCATTTCCTCTTCATAGAATGTAGTGTCCAGCATTCAAAGCCATATGTAAGGAATGAAGTAACGTTTTATTTCAGAATTCTTTCCCTTTCTTTGACATTGATTTTTGTGTTTATCAAGATGTTTTTTATTTTCAAAAATGTATCCTTAGCCATACCTTTCCGCCTTTTGATATCCCTGTCACAACGTCCATAAGATGTTTTCTAGCTACTAAAATAGTTAAAGCCATTCACTTGCTTGCTAACTTTTGTTGCTATTTTGAATTTATATCATGGCGGTAATTCTGTTTTGGAGACAACCATACGTTCTAGGGAGTTTTTAAATTTATGTAGCGGCCTTTTTGAGCACTTTCGTATTCTACTTTGTCTAGTGTTTGCTGTAATTTCTCTTTCGTGGTAGATAAAGATCGGTATCATCTCCATATCTAGATTATTTATGATTATTTCACCTACGGTGATACTTTTAACACATTTTATTTATCTGAGAATTATTCTACTATATAAATTTAAAATATCTGAGGAAAATAAGCATCCTTGTCAAACTCTTCTTCCTATGATTATGTATTGACTAAACTGGTCTTATACTTTCATTGCTTTGGTTTGTTCCATATACAGATTAGTAGTAATGCCGAGGTCTTTTTCATCTAAATCTAGGGATGTCAACATCTCAAATAAATTTTTGTGCTGTACTTTGTCAAACTCCTTACACTAATTTACAAAGCACAAATATAGCAATTGTTGAACTTAAAAGTATTTCTCTGTAAGTGTTCTCAGGATTAATATTGCATTCTTTTACTTTCATCGTTTACAATTCTATAACTTTCTTTGCAGATTTCTGATTCTATTCTCCTTCTACGATAACTTTATGCCTCATGTTCAATGAAGCTCACACTCATCTGTACCAGGTTTCTGTGACAAAGTTATAAAGATTGATTTACTTTAGTTTATTGAAATTAAACCGCTTTTGTATATCTCGTTCAATGTGTCAGGTTTGAATTCCAAGGTTTTCCAGTACTAAAATTTGCTCTCTCTTTATTTCGTCTGCTCTAGCAGCCTTTTTTACTTCCGATAGTGGGACTGTCCATTCAAAATGTCTTTCTTAACTTCAGGTAAGTTTTCTCTGTTGTCTTCAAAGACTTCCTTGCTATATTCTTCCTATCGTTTCACCATCTTTACTTTCTCTGGAATAATGCTGCCGTCTTTTGTTTTCAAATACCCACCAGATAGACATACATTTTTTACCAGGAATCTCCCGAAGATCATAATAGAGTTTCTGTAATTCATTTCTTTATAATATTTCTTTTCTTTCGCACTGTTTAACCAGTCTTTTTTAGTTTTCATGCACATTTTGCTAACTTGTCTGTTTAGCATTTTTTTAATATGAGAGGATCAAGTACTATAACCTTTCTTCTTTCATCCATAGGTTAAAGATTTCGTCCGTCATCCATTTATTGTTTCTGGGTTTTTTAAGGCACAAAGGAAGAAATTATGCTTCCTGCAGTGTCTACCATAGCTATTGTAAGTTTTTCGTAACTGGTTTCCGTATTTCCCATCTGTAAGACCTGAACTTTTATTTCTTTGGTTGTTGACAAAGTATTATAGTCTAACACTTTATGTATGTTTCGATTTTCCAATGGTCTTAATTCAAATTTCAGAGTACAAAAAACTGCGTTGTTATCACTATTACAGTCTGCACCTGAGTATGAGCATCATTTACATACCAAATTTCTGAACCTCTTTTTCATTGATGTAGTCAATTTGGATTTTGACGTAAACTCCTGAGCTTTTTCAAGTCAAGAGGCGTCGTGCATGATTTTTAAACCACATATTAATTATAACTTTCTTGTTTATTTTATGCCATTCAATCAACTTTTCACCCCTTCCGTTTTTAACTTCAAGAGCGTGTATTCCCATGGTGTCATTTTGTTTACCTTTTTCTATCTTAGCATTAAAATCTCGCATTATAATAATGACGTCTTTTGATTTGAAATTGCTTTTGGCCTCATCTAAATTGTCATAAAACCGTTATATGACTTAATCTGTACTCGTCAATGTTGGTGTATACACTTGTATTATTGAAATGTCAAATTGCTGACCCTTACTTTTTACAGAGATTATTCTTTCTGATAAAATTCAATATTCCAGTAACGTTTTTGCTATGGTTTTATTAAATAAGATGCCGGCATCTTCCTCGTGCTTCTCATTTCCAGAATGTAGAATAAACAAGCTTCATTTTGTTGGTATCATATACCCCGCCCTTTGTCCATCCAGTGTCAATTATTCTCAGGATGCTAATCTTCAATCTCTGCATGTCTTTTAAGACATTGCCTGGCTTTTCAGATCCGAAGTGTAATCTTACATTCTTTGTTGCTGTTTGAAGATCATGCTAAATTGTGCATGGTTGATGAAGGTCGGAGATCCCCTGCCAACCGAAATCGTTGCTAGCGAGCGAGACATCTCCATCATGATAAGATTCCTTTCAAGCTATTGCTGAGGGTGCTGTATCTGTCTGACTATTAGTCTCGGGATTATACAACAGTGGTTTGTCGTTGCATTCTATTGGGTCTGTTTTGCTCGAGGAAGACATCAGCTTCTTTCGTAGAAGATCCTCCACTTGTATGACAGCCGTTGTCTTTCAGGCTCTGATCTTTTATTTTTTCCACCATTCCTTTTTTATTTGCTTTTCCATGGTGACCTGCCATTAATTTTTGCTATTTAACAGATAGTTGCGAGTTAATATATTAGAAGGAGATACTTACCAATACCTAGGGCCCTAGCAGAAGGTACCATCTTGGGTCAGAGTGAGCCTTGGAGTAGTGGCAATTCAGTGGTAACTCTATTCCCCCCAAAGCTCTAGACCTCATAGACTAGAGCCCTGCCACCTAATGCAGTTCAATGTTAGGGCAAACATGGACATCACCTGATAATGATACATTAAATTAAATCTACTACAAATGAAATTCACTACATCTGAGTGAGTACCAGGTAAAGTACGTCGTTTCTGGATGCCAAGACTTTCAAAGGATCAAATATCTTCTCAGACAATTACCTTCCGGTCTGGGTGAGAATACCAAGTTAAGACTCAAACAACTGAATAAACAAGAAAAAACATTTGTAAAAAGAAACTTTTAAGCCTTGAAGTGAGAGAGAGATTTCAGGGAGATCCCTCAAACAAATTTGCCATCTTCCAAACAGGTGCAACTATTAAGATAAAACTGGCATTCTTCAAAGGGGCTACCACAAGAAGTGCCATTAGCTTATTGAAATTTAATTGAAGTTGATAGATAAATGGCTTGATTTGAAGGCATCAAAGGGGCAAGCAGAACAAAAAAGCAGTTGTGTATTGCACAGGAGAAGAACAGAGAGAGATAAATCAGCTGCGAGAAGCTACAGGGAAAATTAAAAGACTGGATTGAAAGAAAGAGGAAAGCCGCAGATGAAGCAGCAGTGTAAAATGACCCATGGGAACTATTAAAAATAGCCAAGCAACTTTCTGGAAAAAGCAGTTCGTCAAAATTACCAGTAATAGAAAATAAAGGGAGATTCTGTTAACAGAGACAAAATAAAGTACAAAACACTTCAAGAACGTTTTGAATCAACCACTTCCGAACACTCAATACGACTAGTACAGCTTTCCAAACCCCGAGACATTAAATGTAGACCTGGGATAAATTACAGGAGAAAAAATTATAAATGCAACCAAGAAGATAAAGAACAACAAAGCTTTTGGGTTCTATACAATAAGTGATGAAAGGCTAAAAACAGGCCGAGAGGCATTCATGAGTCAACTTTTTGATCCTTCAGCAAGATCTTGTCAGAGGAAATGACACCATAAACTGCAAAAGAAAGAGAATCTTTCAGATTGCGATAACAATAGTGGTATTGCTCTTCTTTGCATAAGAGGAAAAATCTTCAGCCAAATTCTACTGAAACGACTCCTTAACGCTACAGACCGTGCTCTCTGAGAAGAACAAGCAGGGTTCAAGGAGGGTTGATCGTAAAGCGAACAGATATTTGTGTTGATGAAATTAGTTGAACATCGCCAGGAATTAAAATTATCCTTAATGCTAAACTTCATTGACTTCAGAGGAGCCTTTGACAGTGTGCACAGAGAGTCATTTGGAAAATCAGTAAAACATGGTATCATGAACCACTAAAATAATGTGCTAATAACTTAGTTGGTAGATCATTTGGCCATAGAAGCCAATTGCACTAGCACAAAACCAATTCGGCCATTATATTTTCACTTTACAATGACCACGAATGTAGATAAAATCTGCAACTCAGGAAACACGATATATATTTTACATTGCTAAAGCTATAGTATCATTAAGAAGGATATCAAATCAAATAAATGGCTTTTGATGCTTTTCATGACGAAAAACAACTTCAAAATGCCATCTCTTGGAAATGAGAAGGAAAGAGCAAATGTTCAACTAGCTCTAAAAATTCCCAAATTACTACATGGTGCTTTTTATATTTACAAGATAGTTCTCAAATGACGTTGGAGGTCAAAATGATAGGATGCAGTCGTTAGAAATATCTGTAGTGGCCTTATGGAGATCAAACTTCTCAATTTATTTACGCTTGTAAATGCTAAAAATAGTAAGCACGAATTCAATGAATCCCAGTTACAAAACGTCCATTAATCACTTAACAAAGTTTGTCTCTGCCTGAGTTATGATGGATTTCGTTTCAAATCCTTAATTTATTAGCCTCTGAAATACACGAACTAAGTGAATCTACCAGATTGCATAATTTACCAAGCAATATTAATTGCATCTGATTTTAGGATCAGGCGTCAGGCTGGGAAAAAACAATTAATTTTATTATAAAGTTGTCTTTGAATAACAAATAGAGATACTTTTGGAATATATTGATTTACTACTTATTAGGATTTTTACGTTTTCCTTCTTTACCTTTGCACAGAAATATACTCTCCTTTGTAGCACCAAGAAAATCAGTACGTACCTGCCCATAGACTTTGACCATTCAATGTTTATCAGATACTTTTCGATAAATTGCTTTAAAGAAGCAAATACAACATTTTTGCAACCTTACCAATGGTGTTCACGAAGAAATATGCTGCCTCATAGCGTCTCGCGCCATGTCTCGAGCCATCGCCTTGAATTTTCATTTACGTCCTTAAGATATTCGTCGGATACTCTTGGACTGAGTAGACAGTGATATAGAATATGGTCGAATGATTGAATCGGATCACCACAAAGACATTCTGCTGATTGTCTCAGACCCCACCGAAGTATGTTGTCAACAGTCCTCCCAACTTTAGTTCTGGGTCGGTTTAAAGTGACTCAGTCTCTAAGAGTTAAGTCTATGCCGATCAAGAGACTCGCTGATATCGAAGAGAACTTCCTTGGTGCTGGAGTTCTTGTCTCTCCATAACTCAAGACTGTAGTTACTTGGCTGTATTATTCAAAGACCGGTGACTGTGACGAAGCTTCGACAAGAAATGAGACAAGCTTGGACGCTGCTTGTCTCTCTTGCGTTTATGATAGCTTCTCGAAGAACTTCAAGAGGTGTAATACCAGCCAACCGGTAGAAAGATGGTAAAGGCATTACTTTAAGCGTGCCTGTGATGGTGCGGCACGCTCTATTTAGCTGAACATCGACTTTCTGAGCATGTGTTGATCTAGCTCACACAGCTGCGCAGTACTCAGCTGTATTGTAGCAAACAGCCTTTGCAGTTTGTCTCAGTGTGTGAGGATCAGTATCCCAGGACGAGTTTGTGAGATGGTCGAGCAAGATAGTCGAGCTTTAATCCAAGATATTTAGGAAATGCCGTATACTTTAAATCTTCCCCTTCCCAACTGATATTCAAAGGTCTTCTAGGTTGATGGTTATTTAACTGAAAAGCACAGGCTTTTTCCAGGGTTAGGATTGAAAAGCCATTCTTTGTAGTTCTGAGATAATATTTTTTAGTGCAGCTTTGAGTTTTCTTTCGATGGTATTGAAATCTGTCGATTGAGTTGCTAGACACAGATCATCTTGGTAGATGAATTGGCGAATGTCTTTGAATGGAGAGTGGTCATTTACATAAATGTTAAGAGAAGAGGGGCGAGTACAGAACCTTGGGAGATGCTATTCTTCTGCTTTTTCCAACGGATTCATTTTCTATGAACCACCTCGACATAAAATATGGGATTAGAGAGCAAAGAACTAGCTATGTTCACGATTATGGTGTTTCGGATCATTTTGGAGACATTAGGCATCAGTGCGTCGTGGTTAACTGTGTCATATGTTGTAGTGAGATTCATAAACACAACTCCTGTAACCTTCTCTCTTTCAAACCCGTCTTGAATGTACTCAATCAGGTTGAGAACCTGACCGCTGCACGACCGACCGACGCGTAAGCCTGATTGGTCTGATGTCACGTTGTCTTCAACAGCAGGTGTTATTCTCGTAACAATCAGGCGTTCATGGGTCTTAAACAGGTTGCATAGATGTGATATTGGCTGGTAACTCTTTAACAGTGCAGGATCTTTCTCTGGCTTTAATAAAGCAACCACCTTGGTTTTGCACCAGATCTTAGGAATGATGGGATTGGTTGCACAGTTGTTGTACAGGACAATAAGCCAGTTGCACGTCTTGGAGCCAAAGTGGCTTATCATCTCTGCCAGTGAATGGGAAGAACACGTCATCAAATTCTGCCATTATGCGAGCCATATCTTCCTTCACCTTCTTCGCATAGTCGCGTTTGCGGTTGAATGCCTTACCATTTACAAGAAGTCGAGTAGCAATGGCATTTGGTGTCATAGCTGCAGTTCTTTGTTTGCGGCTTATTTCCAGAATTCAGCTTTCTTATAGTCTTCCATGCCGTTTTACTGTTATGGGTCATGTTAACATTTGACACCATTTCTCGCCAGCCTTATGGGCTTCACTGAGTGAGCTTAGCAGCTGGTTACTCAGCTCGATGGTATTTTCAGCAAAGCGATCAATGTCGTGACCAAGTTGGTACTGCTTGTAGATATCCTTATTGGCGTTATCAAGACCAGGCTTTACTCTTTTCTGTACCGTTTAGGAATGTTGGTTTTGGCTACTTTCCAGCCAGTAGCTTGGAATTGCTCATATCTATCCAACGTTGTATGGATATTTCGTTATGTTATGGATAAGTTCGACATGGGTAGGTTCGTTCGATAGCATTTTCGAGGACAGCTGTAAACTCATTTCAGTCTGTTCTACGATAAACCGCATTTAAGGGATACTCTCCGTGGATCGTACCACAAGTACGAATTCCACTTCAATTGGTCGGTGTTGAGGCCGAGGTATTGATGAGGATGCTCAGATCATTCAGCAAAGCTCATTACTAAACTGGTTCTCCATCTGCTTTGCTTTGCGAATACCGCCCCTTAATGCTGTGACTATTAAAATAAACTACGATGAGTGGCGACTCATTACGGAGTTCATAATTATCTGGCCAGATGAAAGACGTTGGTGGGGGCTTGCAGGCTGATGTGATGGTAACTATATCAGTTTCTACTTCAAGTATTTCGATACCAGCTGATGAATAGCCTCTGCTGGGTTTAAGTCGAGATGGGCCTTTGCAGTAGATTGCACTACCTTGAATTGGGCTAGGGTAAAAAAACCCAAGCTCATGCCAGGAATTTGGGGTGGCATCGATATTTTGTGCGTTTCCTGGAGGCAGAGGTAGTCCACTTTTAAATTACCAAGGAATTGGCAATTCTCCAATAAAAGGCCTTCAGCATTGAAGGTGACAACTTTAAGCTTTGAAGTCATTTTTCTGGTCTTCCGGCCGAAGGTCTACCCTTTTACCACCGCCGAAGAGAAGGTGACAGAGATGTGAAATTTGTTCTAGCAATTGGTGTCCGCGAAGGAGTTAACAAGACGTACCACGTGAAGGTTTGGTACTTGTCTTCCGTCATGCTGAAATAAAGAAACACACAAAAAACAGACTTTAAACTATTTGGCTCACTCTTTGATCTTTATCAACCCTCTGCTCGTACTGACAATGAAACATCAATCTTCAAGCTTTAATTGTCTTTTACACTTCTCAAAATCATTTCGACAAGCGAAAAATGACAGGTGATGTACACAACTTCTTTTGATGATTAAAATTACTGGAAAATTTCTATTCACAAACTGATCCAGAACCTATGAGAAATAAAAATTCTGAACCCAACTTGGTATTATTAATGTTTTAAAAAACGTTATTCTGCTATCGTGGCTTTTATTGATAATGTCATAAGGGAATATGAAACAAATTGGAATAATTGCGCATAGGAATGTATCCTTATTTCAAGTTGTTTCAATGAAGACCTTCTAAAAAGCAGAAACGTTTACTTGTTAAGCGACAGTAAATTATATATATATATATATATTATTATTATCTATCTTATCTACGTGTCCAGTCTATCGACGTTGACGATCATGTCTCCTCAAATATCTCTGTCCTTTGTGTGTTGGATGATTTTACTTCCTTACCAAGATTGACAAATTATTCTCCTCATGCTAGCCATATAGCCTTGTCGCTGTAAATTTCCTTCGATTTTTCCGGTGCTAACTAAATTTTCAAGCTTTTCTTTTCTACATATATGAGCAAAAAAAGACGTTTGTCACTTTGTAATCACGTTGATTAGACTTCTATGTGCTTCAGCCCTGTCTAAAACAATTTCATTGCTTTGCCTCTCTAACCATGATACTTTTAGCATACGCCTAAAAAAACATAACTCTAAAGATTTTAATTTTTCTTCTATTTTCTTGCTTACTGTCCATGTTTGAATAAAGTATAAAAGAACTGACTATGCATAAGATTTTAATATTCTTTTTCTTGTATACAACTTGATCTTTCTGTTCGTCAAAATATTTGCCAGATCTTTGAAAGCTTTCTTTGCTATTCCGATCCTTCTTTTTACTTCGGTGTCACATCTACCATCGCTTGTAAGAATACTACCCAAGTAACTTAGCTGTTTCACTTGTTTTATGGCTTGCCCATTTACTATTAACTGGCACTTAGGAGACTTTTTCTTCTTCGATATGACCATGCAAAACGTTTCCTTAACATTCAATGAGAATCCCAACTTCTCACTTTCAGTCACAATTTTATCCAAAATAACCTGTAGTTTACTTTCTAAATTCGCTATGAGAGCTGTATCATTCCCATACCTGATATTATTCATGTTCATCCCATTTACGTTAATACCTTCTATGTCTCTTACTTCGCTCATAGCAATTTCACTATATAAAATAACAGATCTGGGGATAGTACACATCCTTGTCTAACTCCACGCTTGATCTCAATATAGTTACTTAAATCACTGCCTATCCTCATTGCTTCCTGTTGCCGCCAGTACAGATCTTGTATCAACCTTAAATACTTTCCATCAATAACTAAATCATTCAGCATCAGCATTAAGTTTCCTTGTCTTACTTTATCAAAGGCCTTTGTATAATCAATAAAACAAATGTATAAATCTTTCTGCAATTCAATTGTCCTTTCAGCCATTAATCTCATTACAAAAATAGCATTTCGAGTTCCCCTATCATCGATAAAACCATACTGTTCCTCTGACTTCTCCTGTCTAACTTTACTACTTGCTCTTAGCAAAATAACTCTAAGCAAAATTTTACTGCATCTTGACATTGTTTGGCAATTCTTCTGTCATCCAAAAATTCAAAATATCCGCTGTCATCCATTTCGGTTTTGACATCTGTTCTTTTCTGGGAACTATTTTTGTTGCTGGTTCTGTTATTATCTCTCCATGTTGTTGCCAATAGACATTTATATCATCTAATTCTTGCAAGAGCTCAAACCTATGTCGTAATGCTAAATAATAGCTCTCTTGAGCCTCTTTTCTGCTAAATAGTAAGTTAAAATCATGTTCCATGTTTTCTTGTGCTTTTTTAACTTTTTCAATTTCACTTTCATAAAAAAAGCTAAAAGAAAATGGTCGCTGCCGCAGTCTGCTCCGGGATAACATTTGGCTTCTTTGAAAGCATTCCTATGCCTCTTACTGATTGTAATGTAATCAATTTGATTCTTTGCATTATCTCCTGGGCCTTTCCAAGTCCCCAATCTCCTTGGATGGTGTTTAAACCAAGCACTTTACTTGTACTTGTTGTAGCGTCCTTGTCTATTGAGGGTTGCCGATCACCATTCTTTACAGGTCACGATCTTTGGCACGTTTGATTGTCGACTGTATTTTAGAGTTCAGGCCCTGGCAGATGTCTTTGAGCTAAGTTTGCCGTGGTCTCCCTCTCGGTCGTTTGCCATGCACTCTGCCTGACAGGAGCTTGCGGGTAAGACCTTCTTTTCTGATCATGTGTCCGAAGAATCGTAGTAGTTCGGTTGAGCAAGTGTTGACATAGTTGCGGCTGATTTCCAATTCTTCTGCATACTTCTTCATTAGTGGTAAAGCTTGACCAGGGGATACGAAGTATCCTTTGATAACACCACATTTCAAATGATGCTATCCTTCGCCTCACATCCTAGGAGTAGATCCACGTTTCGGATCCATAACTCATTATTGACCAGAGAACGGATTGTACTAAGCTCTTCTTGGTACCTAACCTGATGTTTCCACACTTCCATAGATCCTTCACGCTGGCTGCTGCCTTCTTTGCCAGTACTATTCTTCTCTTGACCTCTTGTAAACTGTTGCAGTTAGTGTTGAAGAGTGCGCCCAAGTATATGAACTCTTTTACTTGCTTCATCATTGCGTTGTTGTACTTGATGTTGATGTTGCTTTCCGTTCTTCCAAGGGATATGACTTCCGTTTTCTTCTCATTTAATCTCAGACCATATTCCAAGGAGGTTGCACCAAACCTACTCACAATTTCTTGCAGTGATTGCTCGGATGTTGCCAGTAGGACGACGTCGTCAGCATATCTCAGATCTTTAATCTTCTAGCCTCCGATGGAGAACCCTCCGTCCCACCCATCCATCGCTTCCCTCATGATCATTTTGCTGTACAGATTGAACAGTTTCGGGGACATAGGGCAGCCCTGTTTGACTCCCCTCCCGATCGCTAGTGGGTCTGAGAGCCCTACTGGTGTGTCAATCGTGGCCTATTGATTGGAGTAGAGAGCCTGCAAACATTCAACCAAGTAGTTTGGTATTCCAACGCTTCTTAATGTTGCCCACAGCCGCTTGAAGTCTACATAGTCGAAGGCCTTAGAGTAATCAATGAAGCAACAGAATAGAGGTATGTTGTACTCGTATGTCTTTTCGCTGAGTAGGCGCAAGTTTAGTATCTGGTCTCTTGTTCCACTGTCCCTCCTGAATCCTGTTTGGGTTTCACTGAGTTCTCTTTCATAGTGCTGATTGGTCCTTTTGTTAACGATTGATAGAGCTATTTTACTAATATGGGGGATGAGGGCTATTGTTTGATAGCTATCACAGTCTTTGTTGTTTCCTTTTTTGTAGACAGGCAGGTACACCGATGTAGTGAAGTCCAGGGGTCATTCTCCACGACAGATGATCTCGTTGCACATTCCAAGTATGCGATTTTGTAAGTCCCTGTTGTCTGCCACTGCTTTCAAGAGTTCGATCGGCTGTCCATCTACTCCGGATGCTTTCTTGTCATTGATGTATCTGACAGATGCTGTTAGTCCTGCACACAGTACAGTCGGTGCCTGGGCCCCATCATGGATTGCCAAACTTGGTAAGGGCTGTATTGACAGATCCTTGGCGTAGAGGGATTCTGTGTAGCTTCTCCAGCGCTCTTTGATAGATTCATTGTCCTGCGGGACAGTTCCATTTACATCCTTAAAGGTCCTGGAGCGCAGGTTGAATGTCTTCTTCATCCCCTTGATGTGCTTGTACGCATATATGTGTCTATGTGTGTCATATTTGTTCTCTAAGCTTTCTTGTCTTTGAAGGTATGCATTCTTGTCTTTAATGCAACTTCGTTTGATGTCTTTGTCCAATGTTCTGTATTCTTGCTCTTTTTCAGTGCTTGTGTGTTTCAGGGGTTTAATCTTTCTTCGCTCGTCCATTAGCCCACGAATTGCCTCAGAGATCCACGGTTGTCTTTTCCTTGGTTTGGATTTACCAACTGCTGTCTCCGATGCTTCCGTCACTATGTGTTTGAGTTGTTGCCATTGTTGTTCTGCTCCTGTTCCACAAGGGCATGCTTCATTCAGTTGCTCTTCTATTGCTGTCTTGTATCGTTCCTTGCATACATTGTCGTTCTTCAGGGTTTCAAGATTCCACTAAGGGCGTGCTTGCTTCTTTTGGGTATTTTCAGTGTTGCATCTTATCTTGATGTTGGCTGATAGCAACTGGTGATCTGAATTGCAGTCTGCACTAGGGTACGCGCGACAGTTAAGCACAGAGGCTTGATACCGTTCTTTCACCAGTATGAAGTCTATTTCATTCCTTACTCGGTTGCCGGGAGAGATCCATGTTATATTGCGGCGGATGTGGTGTTTAAATTTGCTGTTGGTAACAAAGAGATTGTTAGCAGCGCAGAAATCAATCAGTCTCTGGCCACATACGTTTCGTGTTCCCGTTCCAAAACTACCTATTACGTGATTCTCCTTCTTGGTGCCAAGGAGCGCATTGAAATCACCCATAACTATGGTGAAATCACTTGCTGGTGTATTGTCAACCATTTGATGTAGTTGCTCGTAGAATTCATCATGTACCTACTGTTCTTTGTCCAGTGTTGGGGCATAGATCTGCACTACAGTCATGTGTACTGGTTTGGTATTGAATCGGACAGTCACCATCCTGCCATTGATGGTGTTGTAGCTGAGAACGCTGGATCTCAACTTCCCACTGAAGATAAGTCCAACTCCTTGATGGTTGCTAGCATCGCCGCTCTATATTACGAGAGTTCCATTCATGTCCATCTCCCCTGAGTGGTTTTCATGAGTTTCCGCGAGGCCACAAATGTCTAGGTTAAGACTTTCGAATTCGCGGACAACATTCTGAATTTTCCTAAGTTGTTTGATTCCTCTGATGTTTCATGTGCCTATCCGCATCTCCTGTTGCAGGTTGGGTTTTTTCTGGGCAGTAGGACATTTTACACGCGCCGATGGCCAGTTGGGTCGCCCGCCAGGTGAATTTTCTGAAGTCATTGGTGATGTTCTCAGGAAGATTGGTCAACGGTGGGTCCTGGGCCTCTTCCGTTGGTTAGGCTTACTTGATGCCGGCCTTAACCTCGCCATGTCACAAGTGCATACGGATTTGTGTGGGATTTTATAAGGCTTCAGGGTGGTTCACATCCTGCTCCCTTGCCGCTGCGGTCCGCGGCTGCTTATTGGCTATTCGCAGCTAACCCTTATTTCTAAGGGCCGTCCGGCTATCCGCCATCTTGCCGACGCGGTGAGTAGCTGCAGCTCGCCTCCACTTAAACCAAGTATTCATTATTAATTTGATTATTTTCTTTTCACCACTCAATAAGCTAGTCGCCTCTTTTATTTCTTTCATCTAATCCGTATGATCCTACAATATCTTCATAACTCTCCTTGCCTAATTTAGCATTGTAATTGCCCATAATTATTAAGGTATCTTGTGACATGCATTGTGTCTTGGCTTGATTTAATTGGTCATAGAAATATTCAATATCTTCCTATGAACTGGCTGCTGTTGGTGCATAAATCCGAATAATGCATATGTTAAATGACCGTCCTCTTATCTTTACTACCAAAACTCTGTCAGCTGTTGCCCAGTACACTATCAATGCTGCAGATACCACTTTATTTTAAAAAACACCTACACCTCTTGAATGATTATCTCCTCCAGAGTAAATTATAGCTGTGTTTTCACTGTTGATCCTACCCCCACCTTTCCACCTGAATTCACTTAGCCCTAAAAATCAATTCTTAAACTCATCTCTTGCTTTACATTAGCTAATCTGCCTTTTTGAAAAAGAGTTCTAACATTCCATGTTGCTCTTTTTAACATATCACTATTGCTAACAGTCGTTGACTGACTATCTGGGTCCACTTGTTGTGCATGGAACACCCTACCGGGCAAGGACCACCCTCTATTGGAAAGTGTTCCCTTAACGCTGTTGTCTTGATTCATTATTTGGTTAACCATGATTATTCTTGGGTAAATTGGTAGTAAGGTCCCTAATTCTCTTCCACCGCAGTACCTAGCTTGCTTGGTCCCTGCTGTTGTCAAAACAAAGTTGATCATCAACCAAGCATCTGACAAGTGTTGTACTTAACACTTATATCCATTGCCCTGCTCACGGCAACTTCCTTGTAACCCTGATATGGGGAGCTAAGGAGTTAAAACTCACAATTGTTCAAGGTGCTACTCCAGACTTGTGGAGGTGGAGGGGGAAGCGCCTTATAATAGACCCAAAAATCCCTAAGCAACCATGTTGCAAAATAAGATAAAGGTTAATATTCATTCTGTTGTTTGTATTGTTTATATTGTGTATATTGTTTATATTGTGTTTTTTGTGAAAATTGTGTATATTGTTTATTTTTGTGTTTTAGTTATCAAGTTGAATTGTATTGGTCTTCAATGAAATAAAATTGTCATGGCCATTGTAAATCTCAAAATGAGGCTGTTGTTGTGGTTTTTCCTGGGCCATCTTCACGCTGTTTTTTGAAGTTAACATCTTGAAATAAATTCTCTGGAATGAAATAAATAATGAACAATGGTTACGTAGTGCTACAAATGTTAAAATCGTTTGACCTTTTACTAGGACTGGGCGGAGACTTTTCCTCTGTCGCATGCTTGTCAGTGTCGCATCCCAGTTCAACGTACTTTGTTTATTTTTGTGAAATAGATTCTTACAGGATTGCTCTTGGTTATGACTGCCCCAAATGTTGCCTGTCTCATAAATTTGCAAAATGGGATAATCGTTAGTTTACAAGGATTTTGTAATAGTCATCATGACCGATTGGGATTCGACTGCCAATTCACAGCATAAACAGGATCGACAAACTAAACATGCTTTCGATGTCACTGCCGTTTCGACATTGCTGCACACGATAAT
>RDPX01000054.1:398042-412080 GCA_003991215.1 Morbakka virulenta
GCACTAACCACTAAGCCACGGCTCCTCTAATTTGATCTTTGAAGTTGACATTGTCAGGATAACGTTTTTTCTCCTGGAAAGATTCATAAGACAGAGTTTCCAACAAGTTCTGAGTAAAGATTTCTTGGTAAGACATCCATCCTGACACATAAAAATGTTCACATAAAATGCCAAACTTTGCCTACTTTTAAGAATAAATTAGAAAGATCTTACAAGCTGTTAGTCAGATGAGATGGCATAAGAAATGGAAATAATTACTGGAGAGGATTTTGAATTTGAAAAAATAAAAGAATATGTGTTTTGCCATTCTAGCTTTTTTGCTATGCAATATCATCATCATCATCATATTCGGTTTAACGTCCGGTTTACATGCTAGCATGTATACAATATGGTATTTTTTTAAACACCCGCTGGTTTCCCCAATTCTCTTTACTTTCATTCTTTTCATATTTTGAAGATTTGTTTTGACAGTTTGATTTCTGGTGCCCTTTAGTTCTAAAATGCCCGTGGTTCACCATTGTTCTTAAATATTGAAACAAGGTTCAGATTAGGGAAAAAGAGCTTCACAAAAAATAAATGTTTTTAAGAATGTTATTTTACTTGAATATTATTATTATTAGGCTGTAAAATTTTTGAAAAAGGAAATATTTAGCTTAGTGTATTTGTTGTTTTTCTGGGATAAAGCTTTACAAAACTTGAAATAACTTCACATTTTTATAAGTGTGAGAGACTAATTCATTCACAGAATTTTCCTTTTGGTCCTCTACTATGGATTCATTTTTAGAAAATTGATTATTTTCCACTTGTCATCATGGTTAAAGCCCTTTTATTTTGGCCGATGAACTGTCTACCATAGGACTCTCTACTATATTATTGCATTAAATATTATTTGCCATTTTCAACATTGATTAAGTTATAGAAATAACCCTTTAATCGATTACTAACAAATTTTTGCCAGTCAACATAATAACCAGGTCATCTTTGATATATTTTGCTCTATCATTTCCACACACATTGATTGGCTGCACTTTCCCAGCTTAAGAAGCTTCTTTTTTATGGGTACAATGACTTTTTTTTAGGTAAAGGTGTGTGTGTGTGTGTGTGGGGGGGGTTATTGACTCAAATGAAACAATTTGTTAAAACATATCGGAATGGATTTCAGTTAAGTAATATAGTCTATTGCATGCTAGTAGTGAAGTAACCCATTGCTATTATTGCCACCATTTTCAACAATGATTATGTAATCATTCTCAAGACTCCTTACTATGGAGCATAACAATTTAAAAAATTTTTTTCTGAAATTGTTATTTGTGTAGGCTTAAGGTGTGTGAAAACAAAGCAAGTGTATAAAAAAAGAAGAGACAGTTTCTTGAGTGAAGATGGACCAAATTATTCAGGAACACAGGAAGAAGGCAATAAAAATCTTCATGGACAATATGGTCATCATCAGAGAATTTCCTTATGTGGTTTAAAGCCCACCAGCACATCACGCTACCGAAGATTTGTGGAAAGATGCATATGTCAAATGGGACTAGCAAAGCTTACACGGCATCTTAAAAGATTGCTTCATGTTTCACTGTGGAGGGCTAGGCAAGCACTAGAGGTAACCTCATCAGCCAAGTTGGATATGGAGCGACATCATAATTTTGAGAAAATTAAAAAGCTACTTCAGTTTTTGGAGCAAATGGCTAATGACAGTATTAGTGGATCATTGTTTTTGAATATGCATACTGCCATCTTAAGTTCTGATGATTTTAGGAGTCAAAGAAAGACAGACAGAGGAGTTTGGAGCAAAGGGTTTACTGAGATGGGACTTCCATCTTTTCTTGAATTGTACCTTTTTCTTGTGAAAGTCCCATTTGATCTTGTTCTAGACTGTATAAGGTATAGACTAGAGCACCAGCCTGAAGGCAATCCTTCAAATTTGAGCATTAGACAGGTAAAGAATGTTGTATTTTGTTGTTTTTTAATTAAATAGTATAATTGGAGGTCAAACATCAGTGCATTGAATGTTATAGAACTGTATTACCAATTATTCTTTGATCATTGTTGTGAAACTGATAGACACTATGTTTCAACAAATTTGGGTTTTGTGAAATGGTAATATTGACTTGAGCTTTATATTTTGTCACTTGATTTAAATAAAGTTAGGAAAATTTCTTATGACATAATGTAAACTAGGAAAATAAAATACTATGACAATAGAGCAGATACTCTTCATTTTCTCTTTCAAACTCTGTTAAGTATAACTCAAACATTTTATTTAACAGATGAAACTTGCTACCATAACTGCAGCCAGGAATGAAAAGGAAAGCCCCAGACTAGACCAGTAAACAATAACATGGATAAAACTATGGTAACCCACAATAATTTCCACGGGTCAGGCTATTGTTTCATACACAATTTAATAGGTTGAATCCCTGTGAAATACAACTTACTTACTTGCTTTATCCATTTAATGTTTTCTGCTTCGGGGTTTGATAGTTTATGAGACTCTTCAACCTTCCTCTATCATGTACATAGGTTCAGTTGAAAATGAGATTGATATTAGGCAATGTTGGAAACTGAAAAATAAAATAAAGTCATGGGGAATCACTCTTAACACTATTTAGAGCAATGCCTCATGAGATCTCATGGCCATTGTTTATCCTTTTCACATAACAGCCAAGTGTAATATAGTGTATTAAGTGTAATAACTATAAATACTACATGGGGTTAAACAGTCATCTCAAGTGTGGCAAAAAAGTCTATTATTGTTGTGCAACTTTGTTGTATTTTCTGAAGTGATGGTGATGTTAGTGATTATCTAAAGCCATCATGAATAAAAATGATTCTTCTCATCCTTTGTGAGGTGGTACTTGGTCAAATTGTGTCTGGAGACAAATAAAAAGTTTTACCATGATAAAGTAAATGATTCCTTTATGAAACTGTGATAATAATGATGCTGATGGCTCTGATGGTGAAAATAATTGCAAAGGAGCTTGAATTGAAGATTGAAATTGCATCTTAATGCATCCCACATAAATTGTTATTATCATATTAAATATATATATATATATATATTTATATATATATAATTATACATATACATTTATATTTAATATAATATAATACCTTATTACCATCCTATAAGCAGAGCATACTTGTTATAAATGTTAATAGTAGCAGAGGAAGCACAGACAGTAGGCTTTTTCAATTAGTTGGAAGTTTGTTGGTTCAGGAGATATTTCTACCCTAACAAAGACCAAAATGTGCAATGTTGATTATTACTAGCATTAAGTGTTCTGATGAGGTCCAAATATTTTGGGGGGAATAGAGCTTGAAACTAGAAAAAATTATGAAAAGTATTACATTGAACTACATTCTGAGGTTTCATCCATATACTACCAGTGTCAGTTTTTTGGTGAGGTATAGACAAGCTTAATCTTTGGATAATATTTGCACACTTTTATCTCAGATGGAGCACAGAAACTCTTTCCTGACTTATTCCATGATAAAATAAATAAATATTTATGTTTATATATCCATTTTTCTCAAGATTGGAAATGCAGGCAAACATTTTAAACAAGATATCTGTTTTTTTATTGTATGTTATTTTTATTCTAGCTTCTCCAAGAATGCAAAGAGGTCATCTATATTGGAATATTAACAAAATATTATTTTCAAGACATGAGCCTTTCAGTATTGACAGCAGATGATCATGAACGAATTTGTGTTATTGACAATGCCATTCGTGAATTTGAAGATGAAATGGAAAAAATGTTAACTGTGAGTGGATACATCTTGTAGTAATACATTTTGTTATCTTAAAATTTGAATTTTTGAAAATTGTTACTCATGTCATTGCTACAGTAAATGAGAGTAACTTTTTAGATAAAAGTTGAGAAAAATGATTATTTGATGCAAATAGTAATTGAAAAGTTATGCATGGACAAACTGGCTCATATTTAAAGATATGGCAGAAATTGGTTGCATCAGCTTAGAGTTAAAAGGCTTTGTTTATAATGATCATTGTTACCTGACATCTTGGTAACTTTGACCACAGTAGCTGGTTACAGCTTTCCTAGTGTATATAAATATTAGTTGCTTCCATGTGAACAAGGATGCCCTTACCAAAGCAGGCTGTAGAAAAAAATTAGTGAAAAAAGAAAAAGTCATAATAGAGACAAAAGGAAATGAGTATTGAAGAAGGGAAGGCAGGACTGATGTCACTACCAGAGAAAATGGTTTTTAATTGAGTGGGGTTTCCTGGCCCTACATTTAACCATGTCCTCTTAGTGATTGGAACATGAGTTTGTTCATCATCATAACTATGTCATATCTTATTTAGGATCTTTACACCTTGTATGCAACTTCTGGATTAATTGACACAAATGCCACAAACTCTAAAACCACTGAGAGGATTATTCCTACATAAGATGTCAGTGATTTCTACAAGACCCAGCAGCAACTTTCTTTTGACAACATTGCAAATTTTTGCCAGTGTGCAGTAAGTTATCATGTTCTCAGGGTATCTCTCTCCTTTCTTCATGGGGCTAAAGAAAGGCACAAGGGTTGCAACAAGTATGTGGCATTGGGCAGCAGGCAGACATATGCAATGTTCAGCCATTTCACATTAATGTAAACATGTACCCTTAAAAATGAAATTCAAGGAAATTAGTTTG
This sequence comes from Morbakka virulenta, assembly GCA_003991215.1. NCBI lineage: Eukaryota > Metazoa > Cnidaria > Cubozoa > Carybdeida > Carukiidae > Morbakka > Morbakka virulenta. The sequence goes on from RDPX01000054.1 coordinate 402,707, forward strand.
TTTGTGTCTTATAATGTCATATGATGTCTCAAGTGTAAGAATTAACAAAGTTTGCATTGTAAAACAATCTGCTAGATATTTAGGAACTGTTCCTGCCATGAGGCACAGCCTTAGATAATTCTTTTCCTAAAAAGTGTGATAGGTTTGTTGTTCTTTTTCAGGCACAATTAGGTACTTGGTAATAATTTTATAATTATTTTTGTCTCATGATAAGCCATTCTGAAAATCTATGAATAAGGAAGTAACAGTCAGTCTACCAGTCTTTTCTAAAATACGTTTTAAAACACTCTCAGATATATTGTCCCATGAGTCATGTTATGAAATAAAAGTTTCTATATATCCTTATAGTAACAAGAACCAAAAGTACTTCACTTCCAGTTCTGCTGTTATTTGTAAGGGTGCTAAGGAGAAATGAATGTTTACTCACTGTCTTTGCATTTATGGCAGAAATTTAATTTTGAAACTTTGTCCCATGAGTCACAGTCCCATGAGTCACAATAATGAAACTACAATAGAAACATACTAGTGAAACTTATATAAGTATTTTTTCTGGCTTGATTGTGACTTGATTGGCAACTGTAATCTAAGTAAAGTTATGGTGGAACCAATTGTTGGTGGAGCTCTAGGTATTGTTTTCAAAATGTTTCCCAACTTTATAAATGATATTGGAATCAAGCTAGAGGCATATCCTGTTCCATAAACTGCTATATTAGGGGTAGCTATCACTTGATTTCCTAAGAGAAAAGCATGATGTTACCATAAACTGGAAATTTTTTTTGCAAAAAGTCATGGGAAAGGTCCAGTTGATGGTGTTGGAGCAGCACTGAAGTACAGGGCATGAGTATAGACAAAGAACCGATTGTGTATCATAAATGATTTAGAGAGTTTCATTACAGCTGTTTCAGATGTAAAAAATGTGATAATTTTTAAAATTATGAACACTGAACTAGAAGAGCAATCAACGTCTTTCAATTTGTCAGAAATTTTCCAATCTGCAATACCTGTTCCAAAGATAAGTGAATGCCATGCCCTTATTAGCTCAGGTAACAATGCTCTTGCCACAAAGCTCTACTCTTCTCAAAAGGTAAATGAAGATGACAAAGCTGATCAAACCACAGAAATTCAATCTAGTGCCAGTAGTGACTGTGATATCTGTGCTGGAAAAATGGTTGCCATACACTTAGGGGGTAAGGGCAAAGAAATAGCAAAAGTCTGCATGGCACTAGTTGTGGAGACAGATGGTGAGGATGTCCATTTACTTTACATGGCTAGAGCAGGATGTTTTTGTCATTGGCCTCTTGTAGAGGTCTTGGCAAGATAAAACTGATGTGATTTGTATTGTTCCACAGCCGACCTATCATATGAATTCAAGAGACCAATTAGAGTTTACACCAAATGTTCCAGATTTAGTCAAAAAGAAAACTTTAGAGAGAAATAATGTAAATCAAGTGCAATTTGCATAATGTTATTATTTCTCAAATTGTATTTTAAAATGTACCAACAGTGTATTTACCATGAAATTGAATTATTTATTGAATTGGTCCTATGAGTCACACTGCATTAAAAGCAATAACTAATTGCAAAAAATATTTTATCTGGTATTTTTTCTAGAAATTACTTCCCATATCATTCAGCATCCTGGCCAGAAAGATTCAATAGATGCAATTTGAAAGTTCACTAGAAAAATGAAATTATGTAACACTTGCTGAAAAAATCAAATTCTACCAGTCCCGTGAGTCACAACTATAGATTGTTAAGTTTCTTAGTTACAAGGTGAAGTAACTACTAGCCATAATACTTTACATAATCATTACCATATACTCTTTCATATCACTATCAAGTTTCTTGACTACCTTATTAATTGGACTCTACAGATCATTATGAATTTGGTAATTTTCACCAAATGTCCCATGAGTCACAGTGAAATGGCTGTGTTGTCTTTTTCACAAGCCTCTACTGCTCTTTGACTTAAATGGAAAAAGGATTTATTTGGTATAAACACTTTGACATCCAAAAGAACCATCTTCAAAAGATGCTTGTTGAATCAGTCATTTTTTGTTCAATAATGGCCATGAAGTATTTCAGTGGGGTTTGCTTGTGTTACATTATTCTTTCCTTAGATTTTACTGACTGAAAGCCAGCCAGCATATATTTCTGTTACCTTCCATAGATTGAAAAGTTTACTTCTAATTTAAGCATCCCATACCCCATTGAACAAGGAAGGGAATGAAAATTGTGAAATTACATCAAAACAGAATTTGGAAATTGTTTGGAGGGATAGAAGTAGAAAAACATAAGTTTGAAAAGAGCCAAACTGATTATCATAGTTGATGTTTGACCACAGTTTAGACTTGGAAAACAAACTGGTACAAGATTAAGTCCAAACTCCTCCAGATGTAAAGTGGAAAAAACCCAACATCAATCAATTACTTTTGAAACCAGCAGTACATGATTGCATTTTCCTGTAGTGTGACTGCTAGCTTTGCAGGTGACTAGAGAAAAATTTTCATTAAAGATATCCCATCATCTCTCATGATTGCCAAAAGTTTCATGAGTACAAATAGGTTGCAGAATCTAGTACTTCAGTGGAACTTATTGTCAATTCAGTTAAATAATAAAGAGAAAAGCTTCTCTGAAAATAATACCCAGTATAACATGTAATTCCCAAGATGTGATACATGTATTGTATTAGTAAAGCATAAATATACATATGAAGAGGACTTGTAAATGAGAGATTTGTTTTCAAAAATTAGCTGGTGTGTGACTGAGTCCTGATAGCTTGGGTGGTAGAGCATGTAATCATGATGAAAATAGATGCCAGTTTGCCTCAGCTTTTTTTGCTATAATTTGTTATTTAGCTTTTCATTGTTGTAAGTTTTAAAGAACATTTTTCTTTTCTATGCAGCTTTATTTTGATTACATCCAGAGCCTGTTCCAGATGTTACAGAGGTTGCCACAGGCAAGCCAACGGCTCAAAAATGTAATTGAAGAAGAATGGGAATTTGTGAAGGTCATGTGCCCTCATATTAAAGGAGGAGAATCACAGGCAGGGTATCGTTTCTGGTAAGTATTTTTCAGTATTTTTACGTCATTTGGATTTATGTAGGCCTTTATACTGAGAGTAAATAAATGAAGTAGTATTCAAAGACAGGTGTTTGGATGACCTGGGTTATACTGGTCAACTCCATTTTGAAGGAGTGCCTAAAAGCTGAACCAACTACCCTAGTTTTCGCCTATTATGTATTTATGTCCAGGAAAATATTTTACAGGTGCCGTGGCTTAATTGTTGTTGCAGTTGCACCATAGCCAAGAGGTTCTGTCTTTGATTCCTTGAGCGGGCAAAAAGAATTTGGAACTTTACAAAAGAAAAAGCCATTGATTGGCATCAGGAAGGGCATCTGGCCAAGAAATTCCTCACTGCCAAAACAAAATCCCTCTGAAGGGCACCATCAGAGCTTCAATTACTGGGGGGAAATGACATAAATATCAAAAGAAATCCAGGAAAATCTTTTAAAAGTACATTGCTAAATTTTATAAGATGGAATGTATGGAGATACAAAGAAGAACATGAATAGAAAACACTTGCAAAAGATGCCCTGGTATTCAACATTGACATCTTAGTCTTATCAGAAATGCAAATGCCTGGACAAGGTGTAGAGGATATTCAATACAAGCAGATGTTGTGCTTGTGCTTTCAAACACTCTTTTCAAGCACAAACCTACAGAATAACATGGACTGCACCTGAAAAACTAAATGATCATTCATTCACAAGATGGAATTCTTAGGTGAAAGCCATATAGAAATCAAATAGATTATTTAAAGCAAAATCTAATCTAAATCTAAATCATTCTCGGAACCTCCGTCAAAAACTCAAGATCTCATGGAGAAACAGAAACATGTACGGATAATGAATAGGTAAAAATGTGAAATTACAATCACATGGTGGAAATTAAAGCATGCAAAAGTCGAAACAAAAAAATAGATGTTGAATAGCTAGAGAATACAGTGATCAAGGAAAAGTATGGTAAGAATACAACAGAGAACTCTTTGGTGAAGCAGAGGTGTGAAATCCACTGAAACAATCAAACGACATAATGAAATCGTGCTTAATTACAAGAGAAGAAGTCATTGATATAAGATTGAAAGAAAAGCACCATGCTGATGCTATATTTGAAGATCAAGCAAATGAAAAACCGAAAAGGCACATGTCAAGAGAAAGAAAAAAGGCAAGAACTAAAGAAAAACAGGGTTAAAATCATGAAAAAGACACGGGAGAGGGTGAGAGTATTTGATAATGGTACAATGGACAAGAAACTAGCAGTAATAGAACAAAATGAATGATTCAACAAGAGTGCTATCAGGTCACCAAAGCCCTTAAAGACGAAAAACCGAAGACGCCCCTTATTGTACAAAGAGAAGCATGAATCACCAAACATTTTTTAAAAAATGGTCACAATAGAAGCAAAAAAATTAGTCCCAACAGCATCATCTTGTGAACCCAAAACAACCTTTACAGGGGTAGAAATACAAAAGGTTGCAAAAAGTTTAAAGAACAGGAAAAGTGTGGGAGAGAATAACCTAGGTACAGAAATAGTAAAGTACGACCACCAGAAGTACATGAAGTGAAGACTTGGTCTAAGTGCTGAATAACATGTCAAGCACAGGGGGAATAGCCAAAACAGGTCAAATGGGGTATCCAAAAACCCCTGTGGAAACCAGGGAAGAGCTAAGACCACCCTCAAATCTAGAACCAATCATAATGTTACCAGCACTAAAGAAATTGCATGCTCTTTGTTTAATAAGATGTTTCAACTGCCTTAGGTCTAAAATCCCAATCATTCAGGCTGTCTGCGAAGCGGATCGAAGCAAAACTAAACAGGTTTTTGCAATCAAGATGCTAGCAGAGAATACTATAACATCCAGCAAATACAACATCTATCTTCTACTGGTAGGTTTGAGAAAGGCCTTCAACACGGTATAGTGCCGAAATTATTTTGACCTGCAAGGAATAATGGAACCTGATAAGCTACACATCATGCTCATTTTGATAACGGATCCAAAGTCGGAGAAGAGAAAAGTAAAAATGGCAATACAGAAATAGGGATCACACAGGGAGACTGTCTCAGTGCAGTATTTTAATTTTCATCTTGCGACATCCTTGGATACCCAAAATGCAATAGCAGAACTATCCGGAAAGAACAGCTACTTTAAAATAATTCCTCAGTATGTTGAGGACATCACATAGGCATCTACTCTGGAGCATGAAATTGGTCACTTAAAAAATACAGTTCGTGGTAAATTTTCAGAAAGAAACCAGCAAATAAAAAGGTAAAAAGAGAAGGAATGACATTAGGCAAAAGGGAAGCAAACCATGGAAAAATGCAAAGTTTTCTCAGTACAGAAAAAGATATCAACATAAGAAAGATATTGGCAAGTGTTTCTTATAAAACGTTTAAAAGCAGTTTTAGCAGCAAGAAAAACTATAAGGGGCAAACTGGGAACTTTTAATGTCCTTGTTGCAAGTATTTTCTGTCCAATAGTGAACTGTGGACTTTAACAAAAAAGGTTGGAAACAACATCGCCATTTATTAGACGTAGACATTTAAGAAAGTTTTATAGAATTAGGTGGCAAAGAAATATTACCAAGAGGGAGCTCCTTCCTAGAACAGAATGTGAACCATGGTGTGGGATATTAAGAGGAAGGAGACTGACATTGCTAGGACATCTGATGGTACGGGGTTCCGAAACACGAGAAAGAAAAGCTGTTACAGGCATCTCAGAAAAGAGAGGACAACGAAGATCAAAGAACACCTAAATTCAAGCCGTAGGGTAAGGTTTAAACAGCATCGGAATCAGACTAGGCCTTTCTAAAGCAACCAAGACATTAAATATATTATTGAAACTGACACGTGATAGAATAAAACTGGCATAGCCTTGCAAAACGCGTTGAGCGGTAGTAAAAGCTTGTGAGGTCAAAATAGTATCATTCACAAACAAAAGTGTTTGCTATTACTGTTTGCAGTTATTAATGTCTGTTGTGAAACTTGATTGTCATAGTCTTTTCCTTATTTTCTGTGGAATCTATGCGTAAAACCAGAGCGTTAAACTTTTTCCGCCAAGTAATACTAGATGTAAATGAATATTAACACAAAATAATAAAAATGATTTAAAGCAGGTATAACTCCACGACTTAAGCATTTCACCGCTATGTATTTTCATGATAGCGATGAAATATTTGGCAATTTAGGAGTCGTCAGATCTTTAAATGGATTTGTAATTCACGAACTATATGCCACTATTTTAAAGCTCGGCTGAGAAGTCGTGAATTAATGGCTACTGGAGCAGAAGTGTAATCAAGAAGTTCCGGATTAGATTAACCCAGCCGGAAGAGCTTTTGGAATCTTACAAAATTTTATGGGCTGGTGTCTTGAAAAGCATTCGTCTATGAAATTACCTGCTGCCTCAATTTTGTTCAACAAAAAAAACCACCATTTGAGCCCGGGAACTAGGGGGATAGTAACGCTTTAGAATTCCTCATCAACCCTCCAAAACATAGTTCGAGTACAAAGGTAGTTCAAAATTTGACAATGAAAAGAAGTAACAGGCATCCCAATAAAGGAATATATTTACAACATTCTGTTGCCTAGTCAGGTAATTTTTTGAGGATACGGTACTGTTTACTGTGTACTGTATGCTGGATTTTACTTAACATTTTTGAGCTTTAAACTGCCTTTTTTCATGCTGCTTTCAAGTTAGTTACTTTGAATATGGTTATATATACAGGTAGCTTTTTTGTTTCTGCCTTATTTTGATAACATTTTAATACACAAAGCCCTTAGCAAAAGCAGTAGTTTTTAATTTTGAAAAATATATTAGAGAAAGAGTATGATATTATGTGTGATATCTACTGTGCTTTTTCTTGTCAATTACTTTAGTGTACTGGCATCGGGGCTGTTAGAATCATGCAGTCAGTTTCTTGAGTCCAGTTTGGATGAAAGTGCATCATATGTTCATTATCATCCAGAGAATGTGGAAACACCAAGACACAAAGTATTGGAAACATGCAGAAATTTCAAAAAAGTTTTTAACGAAACTAAACAGAGGTCCGCAAAGGCGATTGGGTTTGCAAAAATGCTGCAGAAGGACTTGGGGATTGCAGCGGAATTCAGTATCCAAGTCTCAATGGCTAAACTTCTGCACATTCTTGCTGATTGTGGGTTCTTCAAGGTAGAACATTTGTGCTAGCTTTATTTTATTCTAAGCCAAATAATATTATTGCAAGGATTATTGCAACTTTTTGTGGTTTTCTTTGCCGGGAAACCTCATCTATGATTTGACATCGAAATGCTTTTTGTAATGGTCATGGGTACTTAATCTCATAAGACTTGCTTTATTCAACTGCCTGCTGATTCCTCACCTGAGGACCTAAAACTATTGGGCTTTAAAAGCTGTAGACTTGTTGAACCAATATCACTGGCTTGAATATTGATCTAATATTGTCTTATTGAGTGAGCAAATGGGTGAGCAACTGAAGCGAATGAATGACTTATTTGCATAATCTTGATCCATCACATTATTATGTGTCAATGGGCTGCTAATGAGTTGAAAATTTATTAGACATGAGTACCGGTTGAATTTACAATGCTTGCTTGTACAATCTTGTAGATTCCCGAGAAAGATATATTGGGCTCGCCAGTTACGATTTTTTATAGATAAGCGTTATTTACTTTTCTTTTTTTTTCCCTAATAATTTTTTATTAGGCTAAGTTTGAAGATTTTTTGCTAATTGGATAATGAAACTGATGGACGTTCTGATTAACTTTTAAATATATACAGTTGACTTCTTACGGGTTTTTTTTTCTTGAATATTGCCCGAGGTGAGTTTTTTCATCCCTTGGATAGTATTTTATTAGAATTGGATAACTTTTTTGCCTTAAAATAACCTACAAAATAGATTCAACAACTCAGGGACTTACAAAATGCTGCAAATGAAGAGGAACACATGTAAAGCAAGCCGGTGATAAAAGAATGGATTGTACTCCTCCGATTCCACCCATGCTAACAAAGTTATGACGTGATTTACTTTCGAAACAAGTTGAGAAATATTCCACCTATGTCACGTTAGAGAACGAATTCATGACGAAAAATTCAATTTAGTAAAAAATATGAACATATAAGAAAACAAATCAGACATTTATAATTAAAGGCTTCCTGAAAAATGACATCAATGATAATCGTTTATATCCACTCGTTTCAATGGAAATTATATCTATTCTTATATTAAATAATATCTATTTGTAAGTCGTCATTCAAAAAATATCCGTTGTACCACCTACCCTTGCAAATACTCATGAAAAGGACTGCAGTTGTGTGAACATCAACAAATATTTTAAGTGGCATCTTATTGTAATAAATGATTATGGATATGTAGCATGGTCAGCACAGAGATAGCAAATTGTGAAAGCACTGTGTGGAGCTTTGCTTTTTGGCTCATACTAGACACCTCATGAAACGACAGACAGGCATTCAGACGCATAGATTCAGAAAGAAGTTTAGAGATTTGATAACCTCCCACACTTTATTTTTTAACTTTTATTATTAGTTTTTCGATTTTTTTTCGAAAGACAGGATATTGGAAATTAAATTATAACTTCGTAATACTGCCCTTGTTTTTTACAACAGGTCGAGTGCTTGTCATCTGCTTGTTTTGATATCTATGCACCAGAATGCGTCAGCAAGGATAGAAGGTAAAATTATTTGTCGTAGTTGACTTTGCTTACACAATGATTAGTCTACTGTTTGATTAATCTTGAACCTTATCTATTTAGTGCAAAATGACTATTCCTGGGGACTGAGTATCAAATCCTTAATTGGGCAATCTAAATCTCGTCCACGTATTACGTATTTACTCATTACTTTACTTATATCCCTTTTATTTATATTTCATCATCAGCATTATCATTATTATTATTGTTGTTGTTGTTACTATTATTATTATTATTATTATTATTATTATTATTATTGTCTTTTTTGCTAAATGTCACAGTTCATACTGGCTGCTTTTACTTTGGCTGGGTGTAAACAATACACCTAAGGCATATCATGTCCTGAAGTTCAGATGCTAAATACTTTACGAAGGATCCTTGCAGTTCCTAGTAAGCAGGTCTTTTGGACTATTTGAAGATTCATATTTTCTGAGACACTTCTGATGTTATCTTCCATTCCTTTTCTGATGGTACCGAGTGCTCCTATCACAACAGGTATTACTTCCGTTTTCATTTTCCACATCCTTTGTATCTCAATTTCAAGATCTTGATATTTGCTTTTCTTTTCCATTTCTTTGATTGAAATATTTTTATCACATGGAACACTC
>RDPX01000054.1:412107-430649 GCA_003991215.1 Morbakka virulenta
TTATTATTATTATTATTATTATTATTGTTATTATCGAGTGGTTACACACCATCTAGTGATGGATGGGTGAAAAACCCACATTCAGCGCCCAACAACAAGCCAGGAAAGTTGAATGCAGGCACATGTACTGTAGCCACAAGAGTGAGATAAAATAACCAAATAAAAATGGAAACATCACTTCATTATTATCACTTCGTTATTATTATTATTATTATTATTATTATTATTATTATTATTATTATTATTATTATTATTATTATTATTATTAAATCATATTCATACATGGCCCAGTCTGTCAAAGTATACATAATTCTGTTAAATTGGATGACCCAGAGTACAATTTTGAACCTTGATCCAGAAGATTTAACTGGGTTCTATGTCCCTGTTTTTGTAAGAAACATCAACTATATTGTTTGTGACACAAAGCTATTCAACTACTGCTTTCATAAACAAATCACACGTTCTATAACGTTTGAACAAAAAATGTCGAAAAAGAAATGTAGGTCGGAACAATGCACAAACAGAAATTAATGCAAAGTGAAAGAGTTTATGCCTTCACTAGATAAAACCTATAAGTAAGCTTACCGAAGGAGCGAAAAGTGCAACGAGGTTTTTTAATATTATTATGATGGTAATTATTGTAATTATGATAAAGTAATCATGATAATTATGATAAGGTTATGATAATTATACCGATTCTGAATATTCAGTGGAGGTTCTATTAATGGTGAAGCGATGGCTTGAGTTAGACGTAGAAGTAAGGGTGATATTGAATGAAACTTAAACCCCACATTGTGCTAAAAATATTGCATGAAGCAAAACTTACTAAACATTTGTTTTACTTCCTATGCACATCACTTTTTACCTTAAGTGCCCATAGGATAAAGAGGAAATCATTTCAATTATTTCAAACGCTAAAATTGTTTGAATACTTATGGTTTGGCACCATTTTAAGTCATTTTTTAAATCTTTTTATCGTGCATAATTTTTTTCAAGCCTAAATATGTTTAGATAATTATAGTATGACACTTCAGAGCTGCCCTTTTTTGGTTTTAGTCGTGTTGTACAGCTTCTAACTGTGACCTGCGGCTTTGAAGACCCGGCAAAAGCTGCCCCAACTGCATCAGATGGATACATTTTATTACTAAGGCGGGGTGGAGAAAAGGATAGTGGTTCAGATAAAAGTCATTGGAACGGGAAAACCATTGAAGTATCTCCTACCGTTGAAATCACAATAGCATTGGCCAAAATTGAGGTAGATTGTTTTGTATAATTATTTTAGGGTGTATTAATATATTTTAGCACATGCTTGAAAATAATTTGCAATTCAGATTTATGCTTGTTTGAGTGCTGTGGTGACAAATATCAATAGAAGTGCACCCAAATTGGTATACAAATCAACATTTCCTAGAATAGCTTTGGTTATTAAGACCGTCGGTCAAAGCCACTAGAAACTAGCTACAAAAACACGTCATAGTATACACGTTATGGAGCTCATTTCTGTGATACACCTGGAAATTTGCTTAATGGTTCGATAACAGTTTTTCAGAGAATATGTAGAGCAGCCAGATTCAGGGGCTACTTGTGGATTATTGTGACTTTTAAATTCAGTATAAAGGCATTTTGAATTTGTATATGATAGACCGATTGTATCCAAGCAAGGAGTAGTGAGCTGTTATTTGACCATAATTTGATGAGCTTTCATCAGATGAGTATTCCATTAATGCTGACCTTACTCAAAGTCCGTATCTTATTCCAATTCTCTTCCTTCAGTATATCTATGGTCGTCCTATATACCCTGTCGGGATTAAGACCTATCAAAAGGTAATCCCGTCGATGATTATCGACCTATAACCAGTCTGCCAATGATTTTTAATGAATGATAGGTATTATTGCAGAAAGTATCTATACATATAGGGAATTAGAAAATCTTCTCGCAGAAGGAAAGAAGGGTTGTGAAAGAGAAAGGAGAGGGACGAAAGACCAGCTATTCATTAATAAGACGGTGCTAAAAGACGTCTAATTTTGAAATCTAAACTGTACAGGAGGAATAAGCTAACCGCAATTAATACTTGGACTGTAGCATTACTGAGATATGGAGCTGATATTCTTCGTTGGAGAGAAAATGAACTTAAGACTCTAGATAGGGAAACAAAACTTTGTCAGTGTACGGGGCACTGCATCCTAGGAGTGATGTGGACAGATTGTATTTAAGTAGAAGAGAGGGTGGCAGGGGGCTGTTAAGTGTTGAGTTTTGTATTAGATCAGGAGAAAAAAACCAGGAATGTATGTCAAACAATCTACTGAAAAGTTAATAGAAAGAGTGAGGGTTGCTGGGGCAATTGAGACAGAAGAAGCTGTACCAAAAAGAGTTTAGTGGGAAAAAAGTTTCAAACCAAAGGGAAGTGGACGGATAAAGGCACGTATGGACAGTTGTTAGCGATATGCCTGATAAAGTGTACAAGGATAAAACGTGGAGTGGCTAATACAAATCCATCTAAAAGTAGAAAGTGAAGCATGTGTCTACTGCACAAAAACATGCATTAAGAATAAATTACATAAAAGGTAAAATTCACAGTGGTTTAGACAACCCATTCATCTTATTTTCTTTTATCTTATCCAGTTCAACTACCCCCAAATATGTGTAACCATCCTGTTCCATTTTCTTCATAACTTCGGCATCCGGGGTTTCTATCCCCTCGCATCTCGCAATTTCGCCTCGCTTGAAAATGATAACACCACACTTTGTAAGACGACAAATCAATCCGAATGCCTGTACTTAAGATATGTGTTGTGTTCACAAGTGAATCTATCTGTTCTTCATTCCGACCAAACAACTTTAGATCTTCCATGAACAAAAGATGATTTAATTTGTACTCTTTCTTTTCCTATTCATAACCTGTATTGACCTTCCTAAGAACTGAGAACAGTTGAATCATACTCTATCCAAACAATAAAGCCGATAAATTGTCGCCCTGAAATACCCCGTCTTTACATCAACATTACCAAGGACTATTCCATTGTATGTTAATGAAAGCTTCCACTGACGTATATTTCTTTTGCAGAAAGTTTCTCACACTCGGTAACCCAAACATTTCCATACACTCAATAATCCAGCCATAGAGGACAAAGAGATAGGCTTTCGTATAAGCTATCCATACCATAGCCAGATTAGTATGCCTTTTCCTACAGTCTCTCAATGCAATCTTATCATATAGCAGTTGATATTTCGCGCGCCCGGCTACACCCTTTTTTGTTCTTCTGGTAGAAGATTCTCTTTTTCTAACTAGATATACATCTCTTCTTCTGCTATCATTTCTGTCAAGAGCTTCCACATGAAAGGAACGCACATAATAGGGCGATAGTTTTCCTCTGCATTACCTTTCTTAGGGTTCTTTGGGTGCAGTACAGTGCGACCATTTGTCATCCATGAAGGTAAATTATCTTCACTCTCCAAAATCTTATTCAGTTGGGGAGCAGTTATTATTATTATTATTGAATGAATAAAGCTTTGTTACAAGCCATAATACATAACTACCAAATATTGCTAGTTAAAAATTCAAAACATGTTCTGATACAGGAAACAACCATTCTCAAACCTAAGAGACAGCCTTACTCAGCGCAAGAGAAATTTTGAATCTGGTTGTGTAATAATTATTACTATTATTATTATTATTATTATTATTATTATTATTATTACTACTACTACTACTACTACTACTACTACTACTACTACTACTACTACTACTACTACTACTACTACTACTACTATTACTAACCGCATTTCGACGCCTGATTAAAAGTGTTTTCACCTATTTGATAGGTTGGACAGCTGTTGCTAATCTCATTCAATGCATTTAAAACTTCGGAATCTAGAAAAAGCTTATTGAGGATGCTGGGTAATAGTGTTGAAGTTGTAAATGAGCAGACATCTAGCCACGAGATAATTGCTGATGCGATGGTGGATTTAAAGGTAAGAACCCATTCCCTTCTCTGCAATTTGATTAGTACTAGCGACAATAGAAAATATGCAGCCTTGTTGTTTTGAAATAAGCAATACCACAGTTTCTTCCCGACTTTTGCAGAAGGCTGAATTTTCTACTGTGAACGTAAAATAAATACAACGTTTAGAATTGTTTTGTCAGGTTGTCAGGAATTATGATTTTTATTCTTTTAATTTTAGGAAACGGCTCTTGAACTTTCAAATGTAATAGTCAGTTCCGTGGATCAGGTAGCAAATTTTTTTGACCCAGAAGCATATTATGACTTAGAAGAACAGGAACGAGCACTCATCCGTACGAACCATGTTGAAGCCATGCATGTTTGCTTCAATCTTGGATTTGAGGTAAATTTGCTTTATTTTTTCTTTCTGTATGACACATTAACAGATTATTGACCATTTTTGTGGATATCAAACATTTTCTCTCACTTGCTTACTGGCATAGTCACTTACTGCCACGCTTACTTGCTGACTGACTGGCACACACGCGCGCGCTCACGCGGGCACGCATGTACCCACTCACGCACGTACACGCCGAGTGGTCCTGTCCCTGGTATTTTGCAGAGGGCCAATGCTTTTTTCCTCTGCCTCCGCAAGTCTGATTTTGTTCGACTTCGTACACAACTAGTATAGTAATTCACACGAGCATAGATGTTTTTCTACCCACATTTATGCCTCATGTTTACAAAAACATTAATAAAGAAATAGACCAATGATTGGATTGTAAGAACATATAAATGGAAACTAAATAGGACTTAAAAAGATGCATATGCAGCTCATTATCTAGACTATGTAATTGACACATTCTTACCTTCGGGTATATATAGATACTTGGCAGGAATATCAACAAGTTTGACACTACCACAACCCAAGGCATTTAGCGGAGCGGTTTCGAACGAGCGACTGTTGGAACTAAAGCCAAAAGAGAAAATCACCCGCCTTTTGTAATCTAGAATATTAGAATTATTGAGTTTAAGTCATCAATTCACATGTTTAAACCATTACTGAGATAGGGTTGATTCCAATAATTTAAGTTTTAAATATATGTCGACTTTGTAATAGTGTACTTTTACTAGATAAAACAAAACTGTTGTAGTTGCTGCTTATGGGTCAGCAGCCCTATGTGATATTTCCTTCCACCTTCGTTTTCTTCCTACTCGCACCAGGCAAGGCCAAAAGAGCCAGGCGTTAAGGGTAAAGATAGAGGGATGAAGTGAGGGAATGCGATGACGATTAACAGAGGACTTTAAAGAGGGAAGATCAACTTTTTCGAAAAAGCAAGAGTAAGAAACTTTAAGAGAAAAAGCTAAAGGAGTAGCAAGATTTTTTGCAAACTAGTTCCAGGCCACCAACGGAAACATGAATCAGAAATAGATTTGGTATTACAGTGAAAAAAGGCAGAAAGCGTAACCTCTTCAGACAGTTTACTTTCAATGCATGCGCAGAGAGTGGTATCATCTACGGAGATGGCAATGTTATTGTGTACAAAATTGATGGGGCTCCAGCCACCTTTTAATGCTATTTTCCACTAGTTTTAATGAGTTTGCAGTAAGAAATTTATTTGGGCAGGGAAGAGCAATAAAGAATGTACTTTTAGATTAAGGCATTTTTTTAATTTACTGTTTTCATTGCATTTTAGTATTTTAAAGAAATCACTCACTTAATTACTGGAAAGCGACGTGCTGAACTTGGCCCAAAACTGCACAGTTTTTCCAGAATGTGGATGAAGTTTGTAGCAACCAAAGTTGAAAGAGGAAGAGGAAGACAACCCAGGTATATATGACTTTACCCGAATGAACTGCTTTCCATGTGCACCTGTGAAAGATTGTTCCTGGTTATTTATAATTTGTAACATTAAATTAAATATAACGTAGTAAGATAATACATTATGCTGTGGTATGTTGTGTTGTTGTATTGTGTTTTATGTTCTCTTATGTTATGTTCTGTTACGTTATGTTATGTTATGTTATGTTATGTTATGTTATGTTATGTTATGTTATGTTATGTTATGTTAAATAACTACATTATTTAGTAGATAAAACTTGACATTAATATTTCAAACGTTGTCTTTTTTATTTTTATTATTATTATTATTATTATTATTATTATTATTATTATCTTTTACTTGTCTTTTTTTCTTGGATTTAGTTTATTATACGTAAGTTTAATTGCTTTTAGTTTACTTTTATTTGGCATGAATTTACGGTACCCAATATTGCCTTTCTTTTCTTTACATGTTTTTTTTTTGTTTCTTCTTTGTTTACCTGGATAACCATTGGTAATTAAATGTTGTTTNATGTTATGTTATGTTATGTTATGTTATGTTATGTTATGTTATGTTAAATAACTACATTATTTAGTAGATAAAACTTGACA
Organism: Morbakka virulenta; assembly: GCA_003991215.1. NCBI lineage: Eukaryota > Metazoa > Cnidaria > Cubozoa > Carybdeida > Carukiidae > Morbakka > Morbakka virulenta. The sequence goes on from RDPX01000054.1 coordinate 418,484, forward strand.
TTAATATTTCAAACGTTGTCTTTTTTATTTTTATTATTATTATTATTATTATTATTATTATTATTATTATTATTATCTTTTACTTGTCTTTTTTTCTTGGATTTAGTTTATTATACGTAAGTTTAATTGCTTTTAGTTTACTTTTATTTGGCATGAATTTACGGTACCCAATATTGCCTTTCTTTTCTTTACATGTTTTTTTTTTGTTTCTTCTTTGTTTACCTGGATAACCATTGGTAATTAAATGTTGTTTAAAGTTATTATTAAAGCAGTTAATTTTTGTTCGAGTTACGTGCTTTTGCACGCCAGCAATAGTTTTGTAACACGAAATTTCTCTGAAACTTTTTTGATTTATGGATAATTGTACTTCAAGGTGGGCATCACATGGCCTTGGTTTCTTGATCGTTGCTTGTGAGCCGAAGAATGTCATGTATTTAGAGGAAGAAGAATTCAAGGTCAGTTTCGTACTTGATAATTTCCATACTTAATGAGAATGTCATTTTCAGATTTATGTTTAATAACATTTGTACGATACTGTTTTATTTGTTGAAATGTTAATGGTAGTCATATAATCAACATATATATGTTTTCTTCTCATCGTTCATCTTCATCCAGACCTGTTTGTTAACATTAATCAAAATGTTAACAGTAAGTTCTAGGATGTTGTCAAAACATATATGTGAACCTTTACTTTGTTTATTGATATCTGTATTGTTTTTGAGTACCATTACTTTGCTAATCGATAACTTTGTAACTTCTGTAACTTTGTGTTGTTTTCTAGTAAGTTTAAACGACAATTAGTTTTCTAATCGGTAACTTTGTGTTGTTTCTAGTAACGTTAAAGGACTATTACTTTGCTAATCTGTAACTTTGGGTTTCGAGTAAGTTTAAATCGTTTATCGTTATGTTTACTTCATTGATAAATTTACTTTACTTTTGAGTACGTTGACTGTAATTAATTGTAACTTTGCCCTGTTTAAGTATGTTTGCTTTGTTTATCGGTGCGTTTACTCTATTTATCGCCTCGTGTACTGCGTTATTCTCACTCAGAAAATTCCCGTGGACCCAACCACAAAGCACCTAAAGTTCTAAGATAATAGTCATTATTTATTAATGAGGTATTTGTGTTGTCTGCAGTTACGAATAAATCTAGTGTTGCTGTGAATAAAGACTTTTACAAAGGAAGCACATCAATGAGTGGTAGTCTTACCATTGCTAAGGAAGCCTTGTCTTGCCGGCTTTTATTGTAGAGAACAACCGTGTACAGCAGCATGTGGTGTAGACCGGGGCGGGGGAGGGGGAGGAGGAAAATTGCTGTCAATAGAAATATAATCAAAATACGAAAAACCCAATAGGCTTTAGCAAGCCTCAACGCACTGCCATTGCAGGAAGTGGTTTTTGATCTCAGGCAAGAGTCCTACTATCGATACTTATAAACAGGTTTTCAGACAGTTTTTGGTTTCTTCAGACCAGGCATCTACGCTTTAATTTTGCAAGGTGTTGGGTTTTTTTTGTTTCTCCTGCAGGATTTGATGAAGGAGATGTTTGATTGTGTGCATCACATTATTGGAAAGCCAGACCAAGGTAATCGAGTTTGTCAGTTGCCAGAAAAATAGAAAATCGGAATTTTCCCACACATTACTTGAAATATTTTTTTGCTGCAGTAAGAACATACATCCACTGCCCGGCCAATTTCAAAATCAGCAAGCAATAAATACGAATTTAAATATTCTAATTTTGTGTGTTATTTCAAATTTTAGATGTTAATTAATTGCTACGGTGATCAACTCCATTCTGACACCACAGTAGTAGAAACATCTCTTAGGAGGGTTAAGGATAATCCGTTCACTGTGTCTTGTTCTCGGTTAATAGCTCCAATTCCCTTATTTTTCCTAGTGATTTCAATGCCTTAGTCCTGTACATCAGTGGCCATTCTGTAACACACTGGCCACGGTAGGATGCTTTTCAAGCCAAAGTATTGCATACAAGCTTGACTGAATATTTTGCAACTCCCTGTTTGATGTTTCGGAAAATTATTCTTTCCCAAACGTGGACCATCGTATCAGTGCCTTTTAGTTGGAAAATAATGTGACGTTACACATGCTGTACAATGTCGCTGGAGAATGTCATTAATTGTTTAATTTTATCATCTAAATATTATGTATTTGCGTAACAGTTTCCAATACCATTTTAATTCTTGCCAAAAGAAAAGTTATTCTCAAATGCCTAATAAACTAGTACAAGCAGGTGATCTTTACCTAGCATCACAGCTCTGAATTGTATAGTGCCACAGTTGTTAGATGACATTGTGGAGCTTGTCAGAAAATTTCTTTTCTTTCCACCCATGAAACACTTTATATTAGAGTTGGTTCATGTAGTCACCAAACCCAAATTTCAAACCTCTAAATTGTATAGTGCTACAGTTGTTGGATGATATTGTGGAGCTTGTCAGAATATTTCTTTTCTTTCCACCCATGAAACACTTTATATTAGAGTTGGTTCATGTAGTCACCAAACCCAAATTTCAAACCTCTAAATTGTATAGTGCTACAGTTGTTAGATGACATTGTGGAGCTTGTCAGAATATTTCCTTTCTATCCATCCATGGAACACTTTATATTAGAGTTGGTTCATGTAGTCACCAAACCCAAATTTCAAACCTCTAAATTGTATAGTGCTACAGTTGTTAGATGACATTGTGGAGCTTGTCAGAATATTTCCTTTCTATCCATCCATGGAACACTTTATATTAGAGTTGGTTCATGTAGTCACCAAACCCAAATTTCAAACCTCTAAATTGTATAGTGCTACAGTTGTTAGATGACATTGTGGAGCTTGTCAGAATATTTCTTTTCTTTCCACCCATGAAACACTTTATATTAGGGTTGGTTCATGTAGTCACCAAACCCAAATTTCAAACCTCTAAATTGTATAGTGCTACAGTTGTTAGATGACATTGTGGAGCTTGTCAGAATATTTCCTTTCTATCCATCCATGGAACACTTTATATTAGAGTTGGTTCATGTAGTCACCAAACCCAAATTTCAAACCTCTAAATTGTATAGTGCTACAGTTGTTAGATGACATTGTGGAGCTTGTCAGAATATTTCTTTTCTTTCCACCCATGAAACACTTTATATTAGGGTTGGTTCATGTAGTCACCAAACCCAAATTTCAAACCTCTAAATTGTATAGTGCTACAGTTGTTAGATGACATTGTGGAGCTTGTCAGAATATTTCCTTTCTATCCATCCATGGAACACTTTATATTAGAGTTGGTTCATGTAGTCACCAAACCCAAATTTCAAACCTCTAAATTGTATAGTGCTACAGTTGTTAGATGACATTGTGGAGCTTGTCAGAATATTTCCTTTCTATCCATCCATGGAACACTTTATATTAGAGTTGGTTCATGTAGTCACCAAACCCAAATTTCAAACCTCTAAATTGTATAGTGCTACAGTTGTTAGATGACATTGTGGAGCTTGTCAGAATATTTCCTTTCTATCCATCCATGGAACACTTTATATTAGAGTTGGTTCATGTAGTCACCAAACCCAAATTTCAAACCTCTAAATTGTATAGTGCTACAGTTGTTAGATGACATTGTGGAGCTTGTCAGAATATTTCCTTTCTTTCCACCCATGGAACGCTTTATATTAGAGTTGGTTCATGTAGTCACCAAACCCAAATTTCAAGGCTCTAAATTGTATAGTGCTGCGGTTGTTAGATGAGATTATAGAGCTTGTCAGAATATTTCTTGTCCTTCCACCCATGGAACACTTAATGTTAGAGCTGATTCATGTATTCATTAATCTCAAATTTGAAACCTTTACAGTGAAATAATAATCCTTGTTTGAGAGCAACCCTGATAATGATTCCATTCCCTTATTATAAAATTGGCTTAATAAACAAAGTTGCACCAGCCGCATACAGATTTATTCATTTCTTGGGCTACATTATATATGTGGAATAAATTATATTTGTTAAATAATTTTGAAAGCACCGGCTGCAATACATGCATTGCAAAACAATTTTACATAATGCCGAAAGCAGTTGTCTGTTTTTCCCTATTACATTTTCAGAGTAACACTGCCCGATCAGTAGATAATTGCATTTCCCCATATAGGAAGACTTGAGCAGGAAGGAATGTACTGCGCAAATTTATACTGTGCCTTATATTGTTTCCATTTGCCCTTCTTGTATTGTTACAGAGGTAACCGTTTAACTAGACATGTATCTTCAGTTCTTACGGTCAGTTTTGTGCCTATCTGCTTTCCCTTAATACTATTTGGTCGTTAATTCTTGTCAAAAGCAAAATTAATTAATTTATAGTAACACGTAATCAATTGCATGTTAGTTCAAGTTGTTGATTAAACAAAAAACGGCGTACGATTTTTTTACGCTCTGTTCAACTGGTTTGTAAAAGCCACATTTGAACATTTTATCCCAAATATAAAAGAGTATGTAAGAATTTTTCAATACGTTTTTTTTGTACAGGTTCCAGGTCTTCAAGTCCTTTGACAATACATCGTGGCCGTAGTTATCCGCCCTCAAATACAAAGAGCCAAGAGAAAAAAGGAGAGCGGTCCTCTTCAGATTCTGATAAACGGACTTCGGATGGCCGATATATATCGTCAGAGACTAACACGCCGTCACCATTTGATACATCAGCTGAGGGATCAGATTCAGGTAGCTCAATTTTTGTCATTAGTATTTACGTGTAAAGTATGCCAAGAAATACATTTAGAATTGCCACTTCGCATTGTACACAGTATACTTTCTTGATATTTTTAATCATCTTTAATTAAACGTACGAGGTTGCCGTTTCAAGCCGCTTAACTTCATCTAAGTGCCGCACCCTGTCCGATTGCCTAGCTGAGGAGAGAGACTTGAATTTGTATATGTTTTCGGAATTAGGTTTTGAATAGGAGTAAAACCAATCAAAAACATATGAAAGGGAGAAAATCAATAAGCTTATTAAAGTGGCCTTGATGTATTGTAATAAGCATTTGGTTTGAAAATTCCGGCACCATGTTTAATAGTTGTCGTGTGTACTAGGCAGCCGTCTGACATTCACGAAAGAGTTTTATTCGACAGGACAAGCCAGGGTATTTTCTAAGGGCCTGTAATATGGTACTAGTACTGATCACAAGAGAACCTTGCTTGAACTGTTCTGAGTTGAAATAAAGTTCAGATGTTTTATTTTGAATTTACTTTTGTTAAAGGTTGGGTTTTGGGGGTTTTTTTATATTGCGCGTTGCGTCCAAAGATTTTTATGTCAACATCAAGAAGAAAACACATTTGGTGGGAACTGAGTTCTTTAGAACGTCATGAGAAATTTTGCACAGGTAATTAAACCATCCTGACCACAGAAGTTTGAAAACGTTTAGACTAGAATTGTCAAGAGGCAACATTTTTTACACCGTCGGTTGTTCTGCATACCATGTTTCCAATCATAATGTTTTGGCGACGTTTTTAGACACTCATTACCAGGCAGGGTATATGTATATGCGTCCCTATGTTCGTTCATGCAATTTGCTTGATGATGTAAGAAGTGTCTTTTGAAAGAAGACTTTTTGATTCAAATCATGGTAATCAGAAGATTAAGCGTGAATCTGACTGAATCGAGAAGCCAAAGGTAAAGATATTCAAGGTACATCTCCCGATCACTAGGAAGGTAGCTGTCAGATATACCATAAGAAATACATTAAAAGAAGGACCCATCAAATATTTTAAACACGTAACTCCATAAAGTTAACAATGCTACTATTATCAGGTAGTAACATAGGTGATCATTACTCAAATATTTCAATAATTCTTTATTGAATTTTTTTATCCTTTTAGAACTTGGGATGACTTTGACTATGGCGCCTGTGAACTTTGAACCTCGCGACACTTCGCCCTTGCATCATTGCAACAGTTTTGAAGCTGTAGATGATCAGCCCATTCTGCGAATACGGAAAGCCGTTAAACGATTGGAGGACGAAAGAAATACTCATCTGCACCAGGATAAGATCATCGGTCATGAGACCACAAAAAAATCTCAAGTAGCAAGTGATCTAATTAATTTTAATGCAAGACGGGTGAATTTCAAGTGGCGGATTGGACTGCCCATTGGTAATGTTTCCTATTTCAATAGTTTCTACATCATAGGTGTTTTAGTTTATACATATCTAAATATATCGTTTTTGTCTTTCACTGATGACAATTTTTCCCAATGTTGTGGTCATTGAGAATTTCTGGAATTTTATTCTTGGCAAATATTTTTGAGCTTTGGATTTGTGCTGACAAGTTATTTCCAGTTGACATCAACAGTCATAATAAGTTAGTTGTTAAGTTTTTCAAATACTTTAACTAGTACAGTACCGCAGGACTGTGCTAGTTGTGGCAGAAAGATTGAAGCTATTAGCATAGCTGACGCATAGAAGGTGGTGACATTTGCCACGGAGAATTGATACCTAGACTGACGAAACTCTTTAGTGGTTCTCAAGCAATTGGCACATAATATGACTATAAGTCACTTCCTACGGAAGCATGAAGAGACAAGAGAATTACTCTCGACAATACATTTTCTCCGTGCCCATGCTGTACGGTTGGTCACAGCTAAATTCAATTGCCATATTACACAAGAATAAGAGTAGTGTATTGATCGAGGGAACATGTTGAAGTTTCAATAAGCACACTGGTTTGAACGACCCACATGACTGACTTGCCAACACTGAGTATTACTTGATTTATAGGAAGTTGGTTACAAAGAATATACTATTAGCCAAGGCCAAGAAATATTACTGTTACTGTTACTGTGATAGAGAATTAATACATTCAGATTGACAAGTGTTTCGATTGAGAACGAGAAAGAGACAAACGCGCGAGCGGCTTTTGTAGTGCTAATGGTCTAGCAAAATATTTTGACTGCCTGACACATAAACAGCAAACAGTACTGGGTCATAGCCGGAGATCCAGCTTCTTACGTGGGCTTGCCATAACAATGTGATTCCAACTGTCATATTGAATCTGGTGAACAAGGGAACACCAAGTTCACGGTTAGCCTTAGTAATCTCCGTTCATCGCGAAAAGATCATTTACTGTTTTTAGACATTACGTGAGAAAAAACTCCCACTTCTTTCAAAAGTGTGTTTCGCAGGGAACCCTAACTGGGCAGTACGTGCGGTTGGACTCATTCTTTCACGCAGTTTACAATTCTACTCATAAAAGGTATCGTATTGTCGTTATTCGTTCTCCCATTAAAGTATCAGGAGAAATATAAAAAATAGATAAAGACAAATTAGAAATAGATAAAATTAGGCAAATTCTATTGAGCAGTGATTACCGTAACAAGTTATTTTAGAACTTTATTCAGTAATAATTGGCTAGCCTTTAAAACGTTGTTAAACAGGGCCATCGAAGTGCTCTATATACCTCAGGCAACCCAAGAGAGGCGTGATTTTTACAAAATTCAGAAATCGAATTACCAGAGGGGTTTCTATTACCAATTGACCTACGTCGTGTGTGTTTTGAACATTAGTTTTGATACGTGAAATTAAAGTCAATCCACTATGAATTATTTGCGGTCACTCGTGCGTTACTTTTATGGGAAGTAAGAAAAAATCAACTGTCTTTATATTGATATTGGTAATCAACTGTAGTGTGTTTTATGTATAGCTGGGGCGGAGGGGGGAGGTGTCTGTGATTTTATGCGCTTTATTTGGAAAAATGAAGTCGGTTTATACTTCTAGTATAAACTTTCTAGTCGTAAGTTTAACATTTTTTAAAAGGAGTCAGTTTTTTACTTGGTATCAGCATGTACTCGCAACATTACATTAGTCAGTATTCTGGCGTATCATTATCAATATACGTACCAGTATACGTACTAGTGTCTTTAATATCTTTTTGTGAATTTTGAACTTACATTTGTGTAGTACAGTTTAACAGTTGATTATTACGATGTCTTTTTCATCCACTTCTCAGGAGAGGGCCAGTTTGGTAAAGTATATACATGTTACAATCTTCATACAGGTGGTATAATGGCAATGAAACAGGTACTTATTTTTATTTTCTTTTGCTCAACTTATAAAAATTAGCTGTTACAAGCTGGTAATACATGATATGGTTTTTCACAAGACTTTGTACGTCGGTCGCATACTGGACGATTCCTAACTAGAGCTGTTACTAGTGTTTTTTCTGATTTAATAAGTTTAAGTACTCATACATGCAACCGACTGTGGATCCTAAACTGAAAATGTCCTTTACATGCCTTTTTGAAAAAAAGTAGATAGTTACAAAGAGGGTTTAAGCTTGGCCAGCATATTAATACTGTACAAAGTGATTACTACTACTATTACTACTACAATTACTACTACTATTATTATTACTATTATTATTATTATTATTATTATTATTATTATTATTATTATTATTATTATTACTGGTGCTTGTAATCCTGCTACTTCTAAACGGAAGTAATGACCTAGAACACGCTACATTACCATTATTGTTTTTATTTGTTTGTTACTGTTGTGTGAAGTTAGTGAATTCTTCCTGTTTCAGATTCGTTTTAATCGCAACGATTACAGTACAACACAAGAAATAGCGGACGAAATAAAGAATATAGAAGGACTCCATCATGAGAGTCTTGTCAAGTATTATGGCGTGGAACTACATAGGGTATGAAGATTTGTGTTATTAGTTGTCAGTATCGTTTCGCTATTTGATATAGCAGTACTACTACTACTACTACTACTACTACTACTACTACTACTACTACTACCACTACTACTACTACAACTACGACTACTACTACTACAATTATAGCTGAGAAAACAGCAAATCCCTCTACAACAACTTCCACTTTACGTCCATTAACAATAATGACTAGAGCAAATTTTCTTTTCATTTGTGACTGTGTTGTGGGTTTTTTTCGATTTGTCGGGTGCTATTTATTTTTATGTAACAGTTTCTAATAACAATTCATGAGACCTCTCCCCTGCCCCCCTCCCGATAAAAGGCACTTTGTATTCTTTGGGCTACCATATTTTGTTAATTTCTAACTGATACGTGTGCTAACGTCAGATCTATGTCTAAGAGAAAGACAGTATGACATGTGGATTATACATTGTGGATTGTGACGAGTGTTTGGACCTAAATTTTGTTCACGGTGCATAGGCATAAGGATTGCACGGAACCAACATGAAAATGAGCTGGCATCAAAGAGAACAAGCTTTAACTATAGGGATTAGAGGCTACCTTCGATAAAACCAAAGGAGAGTAAGCAAGTAGCAAAACAAAAGTTGGCTCTTGTTTATGAGGTGGCAAAGAACACCCTCAAACATTATCAGTTTTAAAAAAATCCTGAAAGTTGGTATATACTGTTTTAGAAAACATTTGCTTTTTATAGTCGGTTTAAAATACCGATTACTGTGAGGTTTGACACTACATGTGATAACTGAAAATGAAATAAAAAATTCATAAAAGTTATGAGTAATTTCGGTCGCTTTCAGTAACAAATATTAATCGTGTTTTATAAATTCTAAAGTATGAAGTATGCGAATATATTTTATTCGTTATTTTTCTTAGCAATCGAAACCTTGGTATATACTATGTACTTATTTTAGCTATTATTCACGGAACTTTGTGGCGTTGTTTTGTTTCTGCCTATTTAGGATGAAATGTTAATCTTTATGGAATACTGCGCCGACGGAACCATAGCTGATGTTGCAAAACTTGGCCTACCCGAACATATGATTCGTGTGTATACACTTCAGATAGTCAAAGCTATATCTTTTCTACATGCAAATGGAATTGTTCATAGGGATATTAAAGGTATATCAGATTACGACTTTTTATGTTTTCTGTGCATTATGCACCTTCATATTTACATCGTTGTTATCACAGAACGAGAAAGTGCTGGAGAACTTAATGTGTGCTTATGAGAAATTTCCGGATGGCACTTTTGAAAAGGGCTAATTTTTTATTTAGTTTTAAAACATTTTCTTAAGGTTTTAGTTTTTCATTTTTTAGCTGTAACAACAGATCAATAGGTACAAACAAAAGCGTGTGCCACTTTCTCTTTCTTTNTTACTGTGGATCTTACTACACCATTCCTATATCTGGTGAGTTGGTTAATGCATTTGTTTATATCTTCGATACTGGCCTCTATCCTGCGTCTCCACCATGGCTCATTCCTTGCTTTCCCATTCTTCTTGGATTTTTTAAGTCCGAGCTGCCTTGACACCCATACAGAACATGCAATAATCAGATTATTATTATTATTTATCAGATTATTATTATTAATTATTATTATTATTATTATTATTATTACTGGTGCTTGTAATCCTGCTACTTCTAAACGGAAGTAATGACCTAGAACACGCTACATTACCATTATTGTTTTTATTTGTTTGTTACTGTTGTGTGAAGTTAGTGAATTCTTCCTGTTTCAGATTCGTTTTAATCGCAACGATTACAGTACAACACAAGAAATAGCGGACGAAATAAAGAATATAGAAGGACTCCATCATGAGAGTCTTGTCAAGTATTATGGCGTGGAACTACATAGGGTATGAAGATTTGTGTTATTAGTTGTCAGTATCGTTTCGCTATTTGATATAGCAGTACTACTACTACTACTACTACTACTACTACTACTACTACTACTACTACCACTACTACTACTACAACTACGACTACTACTACTACAATTATAGCTGAGAAAACAGCAAATCCCTCTACAACAACTTCCACTTTACGTCCATTAACAATAATGACTAGAGCAAATTTTCTTTTCATTTGTGACTGTGTTGTGGGTTTTTTTCGATTTGTCGGGTGCTATTTATTTTTATGTAACAGTTTCTAATAACAATTCATGAGACCTCTCCCCTGCCCCCCTCCCGATAAAAGGCACTTTGTATTCTTTGGGCTACCATATTTTGTTAATTTCTAACTGATACGTGTGCTAACGTCAGATCTATGTCTAAGAGAAAGACAGTATGACATGTGGATTATACATTGTGGATTGTGACGAGTGTTTGGACCTAAATTTTGTTCACGGTGCATAGGCATAAGGATTGCACGGAACCAACATGAAAATGAGCTGGCATCAAAGAGAACAAGCTTTAACTATAGGGATTAGAGGCTACCTTCGATAAAACCAAAGGAGAGTAAGCAAGTAGCAAAACAAAAGTTGGCTCTTGTTTATGAGGTGGCAAAGAACACCCTCAAACATTATCAGTTTTAAAAAAATCCTGAAAGTTGGTATATACTGTTTTAGAAAACATTTGCTTTTTATAGTCGGTTTAAAATACCGATTACTGTGAGGTTTGACACTACATGTGATAACTGAAAATGAAATAAAAAATTCATAAAAGTTATGAGTAATTTCGGTCGCTTTCAGTAACAAATATTAATCGTGTTTTATAAATTCTAAAGTATGAAGTATGCGAATATATTTTATTCGTTATTTTTCTTAGCAATCGAAACCTTGGTATATACTATGTACTTATTTTAGCTATTATTCACGGAACTTTGTGGCGTTGTTTTGTTTCTGCCTATTTAGGATGAAATGTTAATCTTTATGGAATACTGCGCCGACGGAACCATAGCTGATGTTGCAAAACTTGGCCTACCCGAACATATGATTCGTGTGTATACACTTCAGATAGTCAAAGCTATATCTTTTCTACATGCAAATGGAATTGTTCATAGGGATATTAAAGGTATATCAGATTACGACTTTTTATGTTTTCTGTGCATTATGCACCTTCATATTTACATCGTTGTTATCACAGAACGAGAAAGTGCTGGAGAACTTAATGTGTGCTTATGAGAAATTTCCGGATGGCACTTTTGAAAAGGGCTAATTTTTTATTTAGTTTTAAAACATTTTCTTAAGGTTTTAGTTTTTCATTTTTTAGCTGTAACAACAGATCAATAGGTACAAACAAAAGCGTGTGCCACTTTCTCTTTCTTTCTTCACCTTCAAGTTCACCTTCAAAATAAACGCCTCTGCCTGCCTCTCTCTCAGATTGATAACTTTGGTATTTAACTCAGAAAACTATAATCTTCATTAGAGCTCTCTCTGTCTCTCTCTCTCTGTCTCTGTCTGTCTGTCTCTCTCTCTCTCTCTCTCTCTCTCTCTCTCTCTCTCTCTCTCTCTCTCTCTCTCCCC
>RDPX01000054.1:456055-478720 GCA_003991215.1 Morbakka virulenta
TTTTTCACTCCTTGGGGAGGGTTCAAACATATAAACAAAATTTATGCCAAGACTTCCAAACTTATAGAAATATCGAGTGAAAAAGGACATTAAATAGGTCATGTGAATATATAACCGAATCGAACTAGGTAGGCCTAACTCTGGCATTAATTTAGGCAGATCTGAAATTTTAAAATCATACAAACTCTATGTGTGAGAAAAAATCGAAAGGCAAAAACTCTGTGGTCCGCGAATAAAATCTACATACTTTTCTCGCCCGACAATCGAAACATTTAAGAACCCCTAGTCTAAACGTTTTGGTTTGAAAACAAAATTAATGCAAGTATCTATCATTAGTCTTGTAATCAAACGTATCTCATGAATTAATCTCTTTCTATATTGTTTTCTCGCGGTCTTAAGCATTTCCATTATTATTAATGGCATAAAGCCACGCTTTTTACAAGTGTATTAAGCGAAGCCTACTTAGTCGCATCCGGGGAGGTCAAATACGATATTTAGGCCATCTTATTCGTAAAGACGGGTAAGAGAATGCAATTTATCAGGCAAGATAGAAAATAAAAGGGAAGACAAAGGACACCACATTTAGATACCATTTGTAAATGGATTAATGAAGAACTGGACACAAAACACGAATGTCGTTTCACTCATCCAGCTTGCTAGGAGAAGATGCCAATGGAGAGCTATGGTCGCCAACGTCCTGAGAGGATACAGCACTTAGAGAGAGATATTAAGATGATCTCCGCGTGTGCTGCCATTCCGCAAAATATTTGTTAAGACAGAGGATGGCCGGATACAAAATCATACAAATGGAGCCTTTAAAAGTATTGATTCTAGCTGCCAAAAGGTCATCAGTAGGTGATACACAGTACCTGAAATCCTAAAAATCAGGAGAAAATAGAGAATGATAGCGAAAAAAGCGCTAAACGGGAATGAGTAGGCTCGGTATGAAAGCACATCAAAAGCTAAAAAGAGTAAATTGGTTAAGTAAGTTATACTTCTTGTTTGTGTAACTAAAGTCCTTATTCCTAATGCCTAAAAATGCCAGATACCAATTAATTGATACAATGAATACTATTTCGAGAAGGAGGCTCCTGGGTGAAATGCTAGTGATAAGACAATGATCGAGTTATGAGTTAAGGGGACTGATAGAATAGTAATAGTTGAATAGTTCGTGTGGATAGCAGTCACTATACACAGACACAGTTGAGTTTGAAAAAAAACTGCACGGTTGGGCAATACAAATCTATGACTTCCCTGAAGAAAATGCGTCGTTTTGCAGGGAAATGTTAAGATTTCGTCTGGAGATACTAAAAATACGGGTGTAACGATCATTGGTAACAAAAAGAACGAAAATCCAAAAAACAATGCGATAACATGATCCTGGAGGAGAATGTTAAGGCATTTTCTGAAAACTTTGCCTTGGATAAGACAAAATTTTCCAACAAGATAATGATACAAAACAGACATCAGGATGGACCACGAGATAGTACAAGGCCAACGTAGTCCATGTCTTGGTGTAGCTTATTCAAGATTCCATCTTCTTTAAAAATCTATGCAAGGAACCTAAGCTTATGGTCAACTCATGGAAACTTCTCAAACTGAAAAATTCAAAGTGCTAAAAATTCAAATTGCTAAAAACGAAAGGTCCTAAATACCTATGGAAATATGCAGAAAGCTAGTTCTGTCTTAAGGAAATCGATTGGAAGCTTTGGTGAAACAAAATAGCCATGTTATTGCTTTTTAAGATGAGGGTATGAATAATTTTTAACATGTCATACTTTACTTCTATTATCTATTTATCTATTTACCTATTTATTTATTTATTTACTTATTTATTTATTTATCCATCTATATATTTATCTATTTATCTATTTACCTATTTATTTATTTACTTATTTATTTATCTATTTATATATATATATATATATATATATATATATATATATATATCTGAATGCTTGCGCTTTACACAAAACAAAGGCCTCTATCAATGTCTACAGAGATCATATGTGTACAAACATATTTATATTAATAATATAGAGATATCAGGACGTATTATGGAAGGGCATTCTTTCTAATACACACATATATAACAGTAGATTAACTTTCCTTACCTCACAAGCTTTCTTCCTGAATTTGGCACATCTGTAAAAACAGCCAAGTAAAAATTCCAAGAGGCAATCAAAATCTCGTACAAATAAAGTTTTCTAAAAATGGATGCTACAGTATTTACAAAATGATTAGTATTCAAAGTAATGTTGGAGAATTGTTATACGTGAAGCAGCTTCCTGCATCTTTCCTATCATCTAATATGTTGTTAACAACATTAGCAACAACTGTGAACAATTCTTAGCAAGACTAAATTGTACCAACAGATGGTTTGAGATGACGACTACCAAAACGGCCACAATAAATTGTCAAACCCGTGCAATAGCCCTTCCTCTGACATTAAATATGGTGCTGACCGTTTTCCATTGCCTATTGCTTTGTTTATTTCAGTATAATGCGAGTTGTCACTCCTGTAAAATACATGATGATAAAATGTTCTAATGTTTCGCATTGGAAGTGCCTAGTAGGGATTTTAGTAAGCTTGTTAACAAGGCTGATGTACTTCGCAATAAATGTCAGGCACAAATAGCACTTTTGGTCAGGCAATATTGTGTGTCCTGCAATGATGTGAAGTTCTGAAAAGAGATAAATGGTGGATCCAAAGACTGGTAAATGGATGTTTCTATACTTCTTTGATTATATTCAACACAAATAAAAATTTTGTGGCATCCTATGAGTAATTAGTTGCAGTAACGAAACAACTCTTTACCCCCTTCCACCTCCGTATAACTCCGTATTCGTCAGACCTACCGAAATTGCTTTATGAGCGATCAACGGAGAAGATACCCAGCCAAACATAAGCAAATTCCTTGGTGTCAGTCCAGAATAATTCGTAGTTATACTGGGCCGTTTAACTTTTCATAGATCTTAAGATCATTTTATTAATGTTTTCTATTACTGGCTGAGCAGAGGTCAGTGACCGTCGGACAGGAGATTAGTGTACGGAAAGCCCGTCTTCAAAGACCCCTATATATAGAAAATCCTTCCAACATATTTTCCAGTTCTTCCCTAGATATAACCCCAAAATTGTAATCTCTCCTTACGTGCCAAGCCTTCAAACAACTATCTTTCCTCAGATACATTTCTTCCCTACCTTACATGTACTATTAGTTTTCTGGATACTGTATCTTTCTTTTTAACAGCCAGCAAATTTGCAGAACAGGTCTGAATTTTGACCCTTTGACCTTTGACCCTATGTCAACTCTTCTCCTTTGATACAATGAATTTTGTCATACATACTTACCATACGTAAACTGCTTTCTTCCTTTCGTTAACAGTTCGGGGTTTATAACCTTATTAAGGGAACGGATGGATCTTGAAACCTTCCTTTCTCACCAGCACACAATGGGCTCTTTACCATACGTTATCGAGACGAAAATACTATGACGCTTTTTTAAACGACCACCAAGGTCGTCTAGTAATAACAGAAGTAAAATACTGGGCACTGCAGAATTGCAAAAATCATGACTGACCAAAAATAACCCATAACTTTCATTTATCGGCCAGAGCAAAAGAAATCTGTGCCTTTTCCCCCAGGAATGTGGGTTGGCACGAAAGATAAACAATCATGCCTTACGAGGTAACTCAGCGTGAAGCTTTATTAACCCACCACATCACAAAATCTCGGCGTGCGATGATTCAATCTTCAAAGTTTTCGGACAAATAAAGTACTTATCTCTATTATCTGTGTCTTTCTGTCTCTCTCTCTCTCTCTCTCTCTCTCTCTCTCTCTCTCTCTCTTATTTCCTCTCCTCCCTTATTCTGTGTCTATTTCTTAATACATCTGTTTCATGATAAATTGACGAAAACGTTATCTGGCCACCGTCATCATCATCTCAAAATATAATGTTCACATGAAGTAGCATGGTGGAAGAGACGAAAAATACTACAGAAACAATGTTAAAGTCTATCAGGTAACGGATAATGAAGGTAGGCTAGGTACTGATCTGAGCTTACAAGTTGTCACCAAGTAATAATTCTCATATTCTGCAGTAATTGCTCTTCCCTCATCGTCGAATGTCTCATTGCCTGAAACAAAATAAAAATGAAACCTATTTACCGTCGATCTAGTTTATAATCTTATTAATTAACTTGTTAATTTTCCCACAAGACTTCCTGTTTCAGACTCAGGAGAACGTTGCTTTTTTGAACTCTCCTTGACTTCTGTTCCTGACCATTGTACAGTTCCATCAATACCCCTGTTGGATCTTCTGACCATGTTGTTGTCACTGTAGAGATTAAAGCTACGTCACCGTAAGACGGTCCTTTATAATTCTGTTTCCCAAGACAGATTCATACGGTAACATAAATACACATATACCGTTGTAGATAGAAATAATTACATATACTTACAAATAAATTTAATTATATAATACGGTACAAAAATGAGGGCAAAGCTTTGAAATAAAAACAGAAATACTCAAACTATCGATAGCTTTTTTTCATAAACCTTTCGTCAACCTATTGAAAATTTCCCTATATAAATTGTATATGTTGCCATATTTGTTTTATACATGTGTGTTTTCTACACAAACATTTATTTATTTGGATATAAAGCAAAATTAATCATTCTTATAAATCTGCTTGGTTAAAAACAGGGCCATTGGGTCGTTCAAACAAACATAATAATTCAATAATAACCGTCGCCGTAGTTTTTTTGTTAATCAAAAAAAAACATTTTTAGCCATTCGTTAGCAACAAGGCTACTGAAAAGTTAAGAACTACCAGAAAGAAGGCATAAATACGGCAGACAGATTGAGTGGTGAGACCGATAGCAAGATATCTGGTACTAAGAATCTTGAATGATAAAAATTAAAGACACAAAAAAGGATAAAAATCAAAATAAAATTAAACACAAATCTGATAAAAAGATGTTTTTACAAACCTACCTATTCCATAAGTCACATTTATGGGCTTTTCTTTGCTCCACAAACTAAAAAAGAGAAATATTAACAACAATTTTTACATTGGTATCATATTGGTATTATATCATCTTAGAGGAGCCGTGGCTTAATGGTTAGTGCAGTTGCACAGTAACCAAGGGATTCCGGGTTCGATTCCCCGAGCGTGAGAGGAAAATTTACAGAAAGAAAAAGCCATTGGTTGGCATCAGGAAGGGCATCCGGCCAAGAAATTCCTCACTGTCAAGTCCCGTCTGAGGGGCACAGTCTGAGCCTCAACTGCAGGGGGAAAATGACGTTAAAACCAGGGGGGGGGGATGGTATTATATCATCTTGGAATTATATTATACTAGTAAAACGCTTATTAAATATAAACAATTTAACATTTTTGTTTGCTTCCAACTGTTAACACGGGGTGTAAGGAGCTCTGTAACCAACAGCAACTCGTCAAAAATCTATTTTAGTACAAGAGAAAAAATCCGAATAACTAAATGCTTCTTCTTTCTTAGCACAAAGTTTCAAACATCGTAAAAAACGTGGAAATTTGAAGCAAACAAATTAAGGAATACATACTTTAATTGAAGGAGATATTTCACTGACAAAACTTTTTCTGCCTCTGCTTTTTTAATGTAAAAAAACTGGCAAATAAACCTGCCGTTGACGGAAAATAAAACCCCCAAAACATAACTTCAGGGGATCTAAAGGTTAATTCTAAATGGATTAAGATAAGATAACCTTTTGTGCATCTTTTTCGTGTCAAAATCACCCCAAGACTGGACAAATATTTGAACAATGGACAGAATCAAAATAACAATAAAAATTCATAATGAATTACTTTCAAAAAATATATATAATAGCACATATCCATCCGCCTATCTATCTATCCATCTATCTATCTATCTGTCCATCTATCTATCTATCTATCTATCTACAATGGGCACAATCAAAATAACAATNATAACTTCAGGGGATCTAAAGGTTAATTCTAAATTGATTAAGATAAGATAACCTTTTGTGCATCTTTTTCGTGTCAAAATCACCCCAAGACTGGACAAATCTTTGAACAATGGACAGAATCAAAATAACAATAAAAATTCATAATGAATTACTTTCAAAAAATATATATAATAGCACATATCCATCCGCCTATCTATCTATCCATCTATCTATCTATCTGTCCATCTATCTATCTATCTATCTATCTATCTATCTATCTATCTATCTACAATGGGCACAATCAAAATAACAATCAAAATTCGAAATAAAGTACTTCCGAAAATATATATAATAGCAAAAAATATCAAATGCCCCAGCCAGCTGCTAAAGAATTTACCAGAAAAGTGAACATAGTGTACTAAGCTGGTACATAAAAATACAAATTAAAAATATTTTACCAATTTCCGACTAAATGGAAGGTAAAAGTTCCCCACTTTCTAGAAAGTAAGGGCTTTCCGTTTCATCGCCGCAAGTTATCGGTAATTTAACAGTTGGATATTAAAGTAGCTGAATATGTGAAAATCCCGTCTTAATTCAAAAACAAAGGTCAACATTTCTAAATTTCCCAAAACACGGTACTATTTTCGTTTTTATTATCATTTGTAGTGGCTGGATTTCTTGTCAATGCTGACCTGGAAACCCAACATGGTCTTTTTTCGCTTTTTACAATAGCAGTTTTCATTGCAGCTGGCCCTCAAGACATTCTTTTCCGTTTAATTGTTTTCTTTACGTTTTCTATGCTGCGCGTAATAATTCAGACATATGTTTTACCTCTTTTCTGATAATTCGAATGCTGCTCTAATCAAAAAGCATCGGGGGAATAAAGTACTTGATACGTTTATACCAAGATATATAATACAATGAATATATTTCTACGAATATGATTACAGCGGTACTCGAAATACGGAAACTGTGATAAAACGCAGTGTTAGACTAAATGCTTCTCATATTTTTTTCTGTGGTGGTATCTGACTGAATCACACCAACAAGAGCACGATAAAATAATCAACAGGAGATCTGATCAATACTGTGAGAAATGGGTGTCGTCCATAGTTCTTTACAGTTAGGCGCGCTTCACACTTGGGAGATTTCTAAAAAAAATCGCGCGTCGCAAGCAAGTTTAGCTTACAATTGTTTCAAATGGAACCTTTCACACTTGCGAAATTTTCCACGCAACATAGCTCAGGCTCCTGCTAAAGTATTTGCGAGATTTTCCTCGCAAGAATGTTAGCAGGATACGAATGTCTATTGCATCTTTCACATTAGCGTTTCTTTCTCCGCCGGGACAGCATACGTATCTGGTCAATACGGTTGTTTTTATACTAAGGGATGCAAGTGTTAAGCACTGTTACAAGTGCACTAAAGAATAATGTGGCCCTAAAAAATAACTCCAAAAATGACTTTTGCTTGGTGAGGTTTCAACGTCTTTCACGCTTTGTAGAATCATGTGTTACCGCGTCAATCGCTGAATTACTTCACACTGGTCAATGTGAATCCGAGAAAAAAAAATTTGGTAATAACATAGCTTTGTACCTGACTCCACTGTATCCTTTCTGCTTTGCTTCACACCAGTACATATAGTATCCTTCAGCTTTTTCTGCCGTTAAACCAAGAGTAGTACTTCTTTGAAATTGCTTTACCTTTAGAAACAAAAACATGCCAAAGTGGTTGATGGGTTATGCATGACGACTGATAACAAAACAGCATAATATCTCCAATAATAAAGTTGACCTATTTCACTTAAAACACAAAGATTTCAATAATTTAGGTTTACTGACAAAGGTCGACAGTGAGCTATAAGTACTGGCTCAATTTTGACTTCATAACATAAGGGCAAACTGGAGGGGATTCGTGGTTCAAACGAAACAAAGAGTAGGAAAGAAAGTATTCCAAGGCGTCCTACCACAAGAAATATATTAGCCCAAAGCCGTCCCTATACGAATTCTGGTGATGGCCGATATGTTCTGGTACATACCATTGAGACATACCTAATGACAATAGCGGGCAATTGTTTACATTTAAAAACTTAAATGGTATTTTTTAATTTTCACCCCACCACTCGTTATTATAGCTTGCATTTTGTTGTTCTGAATATTTATGTCTTTTTCATCAAACCCCAGCTCTTTCAAGTATAATTTAAGACATTTTCTCTTGTATCCAAGTGACCCTAAAATGATAGGTATCATTTCAAGGCTGCAAGCTGGATGTTACGAACTAGGGAGCCATAACTGTTGAGTTTCTCCTCAACTTTGCTGCAGATATTAGTGTCTCCTAGACCGCTGACTTCTATAATTGAATATGTTTTACGTGTATTTTCCCTTACTAGTAAATCTGGGTTGTCGTGTGGTACTTTAGTTATTGAGAAAGTCCCACCAGCATTCGCAGCTGTCTTTATAATGCATACTGGATCTCTCAAACCTCTCTACACGTGTTCTGGGTGGTTCTTTCGAATGATTGCTTTTAGAAGGAACTTTGCAGCAGCAAGTATACTAAAAAGGGGCTCATTACGAGGCAAGACTATATAATCAATGTACTTCAATAAAGGTTGTGCAAATTTCTGTATGAAGGTATCAAAAATCACATCATACTTGAAATTTCAACTCCAGAATAATAATATAGGCCTTTTGCATTAAAATTCTTGGCCAAGAGAATGTTAGCCTGCGTCAGTGACATTAAGGTTACTATTTAATTTTTTATAGCATTTTTCCATTTTCCTGTGAGAAAATCAGTTTCCCCTGACAGGAATAATCGCTCTCCCAACAATGCCTTAGTTTAGTGTTTATGCGCACATGCGCTAATCCTCCCTTACCATGAAATGACCTGAACAGCGACTACAGCCTTCACGCTATCAGAGTACTAAATGATTTCTATGAAAGGAAGAATGTGTTAGACATAACAGTACGTTAGAACAATCTACCGTCGAGCAAGGCTAAATTTTTGATTTCCAGAGTTTCAAACAAGCAAAGAAAGGTCTCTGTCTTCCTCGCTTCTGCGCAGAAGAGATGCTACTTGCTCTTATGCTATGTTTAATTTCTGTTTTCCTTTCAATCGTGCCTTCGACGTTGCTTAGTCGTGTTTCCAGCTGGCGAGAATGTATTCCCAACTACATTTTGGGTCAAACCCGTAATTGATTTAACATGAACTTGCAATGAAAACGTCCGCCCATTGCCGAATGGGCTTGACTTCCGTTTCTACGAAAGGGCGTGTCGGCGCCATGCGTATCATTCAGCATTAGTTTTTTTCTAAGATGTAACGAATGATAGTCAACCCTAGAACTTAATCGGGTTTTTGTTTGTTGCTTTAAACTAAATGCACAAAGGTCTCTATTTGTTTCATTTATTTCTCTATTTCTATATTTCTCTCATAGCGGAAGCTGATCAATGTGCCTCTTTCCTGCTTGTGCATATATCTGTTACGTACTTGTGTAGTAGTATAATCTTTTGTAATAAGTAATGTTGATCTCAGTTTTCAGGGAATAGTTATGGTGCTTTCTGGCACTCGGTAAGTGGATCTGTTGCTGAACAAGTTTATTTTCAATGAAAACCTCATGGAAATAACTAATTGTTCAAATGTGAGTACACCGTTGATTTCCGAAGCATATATCAACTTCTGTTTAGACTGATTACTCAAACACAGGTGAATTGTACAGCTGCTTTATGAAGAAGACGTAAAGTCCATTTCAAACCAGTTACGGGTTTGGCCCAGACTATAGACTGGGCGAAAAATTCTCCACCCTGGTTGTGATGTAATATACTGCATAGCATACAAAATTTATTCCATGGAAAACCTTTCGTACAAAACGTGGCATAACGTTTGACACTCAAGATAGTGATAAATAAACACAATATAGTATTCATAATCTACCTCGTCTGGGATATCTTTAGCACTACATTTTGTTTCTTGCAGGCACATTATGTCCGGGTCTTCTTTTCGAATATGATCAAGACCATTTTTCTGTGTGAAAATACTAACAATCAGCGAAAGATTCAATTACATTGCGTTGCATGGACTACTAATAAAATAGAGCTGGTCGCTATTGAGGCAAACAAATTAAATAAAACACAGAGGTACACAATGGTTTACACAAAAACCCTACCAACTATCGACGGCAAAAGGTTTGCTGTTAAAANATAGACTGGGCGAAAAATTCTCCACCCTGGTTGTGATGTAATATACTGCATAGCATACAAAATTTATTCCATGGAAAACCTTTCGTACAAAACGTGGCATAACGTTTGACACTCAAGATAGTGATAAATAAACACAATATAGTATTCATAATCTACCTCGTCTGGGATATCTTTAGCACTACATTTTGTTTCTTGCAGGCACATTATGTCCGGGTCTTCTTTTCGAATATGATCAAGACCATTTTTCTGTGTGAAAATACTAACAATCAGCGAAAGATTCAATTACATTGCGTTGCATGGACTACTAATAAAATAGAGCTGGTCGCTATTGAGGCAAACAAATTAAATAAAACACAGAGGTACACAATGGTTTACACAAAAACCCTACCAACTATCGACGGCAAAAGGTTTGCTGTTAAAAAACTTTGTGGCTTAATAATCGATTAGTAGTCATATAACTACTTCACCCATTCTTTTTCTTCCAATGTTCAGCAAACATGAGAAACAGGCATATGGTGGAGAAAAGACGAATTTGAAAGACTTATATATCATGTTCAATGTTAATAAATAACTCAAACGAGAAAATAAATTTATAAAACAATTTTATAAGTTCTCATCAAAACAAATCACGAGAAATTGATTCAAAGGTAAATTTCGACATTTGGCTTAATTTAGAGGTTTTCTTTACTGTTAAAATAAAAACTTTACATTAAAGCTAATTTGTTTCCCGTCAAAATGTCTCCGAGCTGTTACTGAACCTGCAAATATCGACCGAAACTCTTTGTCTTTCAAACATTTAGTAACCGTAAGGGCGACCTATACACTTATGTATAAAGAATTCTCTACCTTCGCCAAATGGTTAAAAAATTGAAATACTCTAAATACTAAGAGTGTCGCCAATAATTTCATCTTGATAGTATCCAACATACCACGTTACGGAAATTACTAATCTTTCAAAGGTTGCAATGTTTACTTTGCAGGCTCTGAATGTTTTTTGAGGCTATCACAATTGGCGATTAATATTAAAAATAAATATTCGCTGAATTTCTATTCATTTCACAAACCAGTTGCATTTTTAACATTTAGTTAAGTGCTCTGTACCAGGTGTGCAAGAAACGACTTTTTTTCACTTTACT
The DNA here is from genome assembly GCA_003991215.1 of Morbakka virulenta. NCBI lineage: Eukaryota > Metazoa > Cnidaria > Cubozoa > Carybdeida > Carukiidae > Morbakka > Morbakka virulenta. Next base: position 467,327 of record RDPX01000054.1, read on the forward strand.
ATTCTCCTACAAGTGAATAGGCGGGCTCAAGGTATAGAATACCAGTGATTGACGCACATTTATATTGTTTTGCAGGAATTTGGCTTGGATCTCTTTTTCCCCTTTTTCTACGAAGTGACCACCTCCAGCGCATCATGGGTATAAACATGCAGTCGTAACAGGTGCCCAACCCACTATTGCTGTCATTTCAGAACAAGGCAAAGTGCTTCCAGTATGTCGTCAAAAATTCAAAATAATGTTCAACTATGATCAAGGATAGGACAAGATGAGGCCGCTCGTTTTCGTTAACACTAACGAGATTTCTCCCTTCATGGAAAAGAGTAATGGCCCAACAAAGCCTTTGTTATAGTGTTCAAATAAAAATCTTAAATATCCTATGCCATTATACTTTTCAGCCTTAGAAAACCTAAGTTACAAGACTCATTCAACGTTTACATAGAAGAAACAATAGTTAACACTTTCCACATCAAAATGGCAACAGTTCAAGGTAAATGTTAACAATAATCAGAAATATCAAGACCTAAAAAATTGGTGCCGGTGAATCACAATTAATCGTTGGAAAAAACTGCAGCGCCGAAAAATACCGTATTGGCATAAATCACAAAGAAGAAGAGAATTTACGATGCTAACGCTGATAAAAACAACCTATAATGGCTAATATTAGGTGAAGCGATCTCTAAGAAATCTTGTCCAAGCTATATTCAATAGCTTTAAGATGTGCGCACTAGAAATATGTCAGTGCCAGCGGTATTTAGAAAGAAAATGTAATGTGCATGATTTATGGGAGAAAAACTCATGCGCATTTCAAGAAAGTATCTGATGCAGTCAATGCTTCTATGGCCGGCACGATGGCTCCTTAAAATCTAACCACTTTATCAAATATTCTTTCCAACAAAAGGCTAAAGCAACTTTTAACGCAAAAGAATTTGCTTTGTTTTACCAGTGTAGAGGCAAGTCTGGTATGACGGCAAAAAGCGATCAATAAACAAGGGAAGCGACTTACTAGCCCAATTTCCATGAAAACAACGATAGAAAATACGATAGTTTCATCCATGATGAAAACGATAGAAAATACGATACTTTGGTCCCATGACAATACCGATTGAAAATACGATAGTTTCAGCCCCTGTACATGAACGGCACGTTGATGTACACGGGCTAAAACTTAAAACAAGAAAGGGGCAAATTAAAGTAAAGACCCGGCTCTAATATTGGTTGAGATGATCAAAGCCACAAGATAGTTGTTTAATTTTGTTGTGAATTCAAGATACTACCCCCAATCAGTTCTAAACTCACAATAAAAAATCTCATCTCCAATATATCGATGATTACGTCTTATGCATTATACATTATTGCTTCTTATACTGTTAATACAATTTATGGCCTACCTTTATCCATGCCCTTATTCCAGCCACATTCCAAAGCAAAATCTTTTGATTGAAATCGCTACGATGGAAACAAACGAAGGATAATATCCATTCAATATTGCCTGTCTCCTCTGGTCAGACAAAAACAATAAAAACAAACGCTGCTCTCTGGAAAACATCTACAAACTTAAAATTCTGTTATCTTTTAGATGAGAAACAGGAAAAGCCTTAGATATGTAGTTTCTTGTGTGAAAATATCAAGTTTATTGTATACACTTCTTCAGTTGCAACCTGGTCAAGTTCGAACACTTCCTTTCCTTTTTTGTGTGTTTCTGTCAAGCTATTACAAAATTAAATTTGTTTCCTTTGGTCAACCGATTCAAGATACCTTACGTATCAAAGGTGGGTCATAAATTGAGCTCTAATTACTTGAATGAAAATACACAGCCCTGTATTTGACGCCTGAGAAAGTACTCAGTTGTTTTAAACTGTGCAAATATATTTCATCGCGAGTGAATAAGACAAATTGAGTCTCGCCATCGGTTACGTATTTTTTAACAATTTTCCCAATATAGTCTGGTGTGGTCCAGTACGACCCGGTATTTGGGACGGCAAAAATGGGTAAATAAACCGGTCCAAGTACGTTTTCATCCGTAGTAAGCAAGTTTACAGTCAATCTGCAAAGGGTATATTTGATCCAGAAAATGTCAAGGTTAATGTCTTGAAGACAAACAGCAAAAAAACAGGAGTTTTATCAAGTCACGAGTCGCGCGTTTTTTTTAAAATATATTTTGAGAGATACATCTCTCATTGACAGGCTTATTAAAGTGATCAGGTACAGCTACTTAATACCTCGTGTCACAAGTCGTGTATTTTTCTGAAAAGGACTTTGAGATATACTTCTCTCATTGACATGCTTTTTTTTAAGTCATCAAGTACAGCTCCTTAATACCTCGTGTCACGAGTCGTGCATTTTTCTGAAAAAGACTTTGAGAGATACTTCTCTCATTGACAGGGTTATTTAAGTGATCAGATGCAGCTCTTTTATACTTCGTGTCACGAGTCGCGCATTTTTCTGAAATACATTTTGAGAGATACTTACAGGCTTAGCAGAGTGATCAAGTACAGCTCTTTTATAAATTGACTGCGAGGACTTAATGTAGTAAGAGGGATCAAGTTGATTTGACCCATGGTGGCATATTTGTTGTGTTTATTGTATTTATTTCTTTGGTGCTGGAAGCCATACCTTTTTAAGTATATAAGACATACTGTTGATGCGATTAATGTGCTGTACAGATTGGAATGTTTCTTTTACTTTTTGGTTGTTGTAGCATTGGTTTCCTTGGCTATAATCATTATTTTCCTGAGTCAAAAGTATGACTCTTATTCTCATCTTTTTGAACGGTTCGGCTGTGCTCTTTTTTCCTCTGATCCAAGGGGTACTTTCACTTGCCAATCTATGAAATATCTGAAAGATCAAATTTTTAAAAAGACAGTTTCCTAACAATCGATTAAATGTCTCCAAGAGCCAGAATGACGTCAAGGAGTTCCTTGAGGATGTCTACACCCTTGCCGATTTCCGATTGAATATTCTTTCCAAATCACACATGTTGTCGCAAACGGGGAAGGGCGAGGGCAAACTTTGGGGCAAGCAGTGGTTTCAGTGATGTTTGACGTTTTTCGGTCTTGTTAAGCAAAAACTAGAAGAAGGATGATCCTGTAATTTTTGTTTTAAGTTTTTTCGTCTTGTTGAAGTTTGCCCTCAAAGGGAGCGGCAGAGAAGTGCGTCCAAAATGTTGCAAACCCATTTGCGTCCCCAACATTTGTCATATTGATGTGAAATTTGCTCAGGTTGTATACTAGTGTACCTGTGTACCTCCCTATGCCTCTGTCTAAAAGGTATTGAGTATTTGCAAAGGCCACCACTCACAAAAGGAATGTAAATAGCCCAAATGAACACTACCAGGCATGAACGCTGAAAATCAAACTTTCTCTCCCTTTTGTTTTTTCCTTACTAAATTTTGTGTCACCGAGTACCAGCATGATATGGTATCGTTAACAAAGCTTGAAGATTTTAATGATGGCCATTTTGTTTGGGCACTAGGTACTTCAGTCTTCTTGCAGTTCTGTTCCTAAGCTGGCTTAGCACTGTGCACGCCTTATTCTTGATTATCTATTATTTATTCAAGCTCTACGCAAAAGTAATTTTCCCTTGACCTCAAAATGGGGTCAGATACATCTATCTATCTATCTATCTATCTATCTATCTATCTATCTATCTATCTATCTATCTATCTATCTATCTATCTATCTATCTATCTATCTATCTATCTATCTATCTATCAATTTACCTGTAAATCTATACATCCCTCTATCCAACCATCAATCTCTCTATCCATCTATCCATCTATCCATCTATCTATCGATCAATCGATCTATCTATCTATCGATCCACCCATATATATATATATATATATATATATATATATATATATCAATCTATCTATCTATCTATCTATCTATCTATCGATCCATCCATGTCTTACAATAACTATCCGTCTATCTTGATCGAACGTTTGTAAGTGTTGATCCTAATTGTCTTAGAACCAGTTGCGAAAACTCTTGCTATCCTATTAGTTTCTTTTCCTTCACATCTAAATTTAGGAACTCTTTGCAGTCCTTCTATTTTAAGGAAAAGTTTAATCTTCCTTCTTTTAGATCTTCCTTGATGATCAGCTTCCGACGCTTCTTTAATTGACCTCTTCCTTTCCTACTCTCTTTTCCTTTTTTATTTTTTCCCTACCTAAGTTATGTGGTCGCGGCCTTACCAGCAATGAGCACGACCAGTAACAATTTCTTAAACATACCAAAAGAACATGAGACTTCATCAAATACCTGACTATAGTATTACTTTTAGTAAAGCGGATACAGAGGCACGTTATTTGTTGGAGTTACCTGAATGTACTCTTGATGAAGGAAATAAGGTACAATCCATTGCTTAAAAAAAGCTATAAAGGGAAGGCAAAGTAATATAACTCTCTGAGTGTGAAATTGTATGCACCTCAGTTAAACATTAAACATTTGAATGTGAGTTATGTTAACTTTCTCCAACCGTAAATCAAGGCAAGGCAGCCATACACTGGCATTTGTACTTTTGGATAACATGGAGTCACCCTCCCAAGATGAATGTCCTTGAAGGTAAATGTGGACATGTTATTTGTTCTAGAAAATTGGTGATTATACGGGAAATCCGACAAGTGCTGTCCCGATGATAAGCTGCTAACCATTGTAACTATCGCTGTTAACTATCCAGGTGGTCTCCGGGTAGGTGGTATTCAGGTAATATATGCTATAGTGGTATATGAACGACGAACATTCAGTAAGTAACAAATAAAACAAGGAATGCTTACTTTCCATCTTTGTCTTTGGTGTTAAAATTCTCAAATTTGTATTGATTTTCAGGAACTTTTTCTGCTGCTTCCTGTTTTTTGCCTGTGTTGTCCTATTAAATTAGAGTCAGGTTTTAGACATCAGTACTTTATAAGGAAAGCTCTATTTATCAAAACTAAATGAGCAACAATTATTTAAGTATTTACTTTTATACACATATTGTATGTATGTGTTGTGTCTGTGTGTTCGCTTTTGTCTATCTTTGTGCCTGTGTGCATAGTAGTCTTATACGTGTACAAATCTAGTCGGAAAATTTAAGTTTTATAGCTAGGTATTTCCAGTTCTTTGGGTCGCCCTAACTAGTTGGACAATATTTTTAGTTAAATCAATACAAATGCCAGAATTTTAATTGGAATTTAAGACAAATTTATGAACACACTGAACAATGGATTCTACTATATTACATTCTGCAACAATTTTTATGAAAATTCTGTACAGGAATGTCTCGAAAACCAACCTTCTTGGTACGAATTTCTTTCCCCAAAAAGACAGAAAAGTAGCCATGGACGGTCATGATGTTATACAAATTTTGCTAATTTTCACCCTCAGTGTTCCAAATATATGCAAACCTTTTCCAGGTAGGAAGCTCTGCAAAGTAGTTTCTGACCAAACTGCCCCTGAGCCAATTAACACTAAGAACACCTCTAAGGTATATATTCTCTCTGAGAAGAGGTTTAGAGAAGGAATATTTCTCAGCATTAATTTCCATTGAGTGACTTGTGAAATGCTTGCTACTTGGTCTACCAGAGGTCTTGTAAGTAAATAACTGGCCACTAGTTCACGTGTTTAAAAGCAATTAGTGTCAGAATTGTCAAAGTTGGCTCATTACAATCGTAGTAAAATATCAGTAGATAGAAGTTGATATGGAAATGACAGTATGGTATTAGAAGAATTTGTTTCCTGGTTTGCTGGAAAGTGGTCCACTAGATCAGTTTGAGTTGTTATAACAGTAGGCGGGGTCTTAGCTAGCTTGGTTGATTCTGAGCCACAACCTCAGACCAGCTACTAGTCAAGTATGCCAAAGTATTTGAACACTTTGGGTGTACTCAGCATTATATGAATGGCATAACTAACAAGCAGACAGCTATCCCTATTAGTGAAATAGTAGATGACTCCCAGCAGACATGTGGGATTGAAGAACAAAAAAGAAGAAGTCAATGAAGAACGAGGAAGACTAGTAAAAGAGGGAATCTTGGAAAGACTGGAGGCTAGTGGCTTGGGCTCTCCAATCATAGTCTGTAGGAGAAAGAATGAGAAAAAATACTTTGTTAATACACATATACACACTGCCAGCAAGAATTGCTGTTAAAAGTAGGAGAGATAAAGCATTTTCTAGCCTAGAAATGAAACAGACATTCTTCAGGTACTATTAACTGAAGAAAGCAAGCATTTTATGGCCATACCCACACCATTTGGGTAATTTAGGTCAACATCAATGAATTATGGTTTGTTTTCTCACAGCTAGTTTTTAAAACTTCATAGATGACATCTTAAGTTATGTGACAAATTTTATGCTCATAATGCCCGATATGTCAATGCCCTGATGTGTCAAGTTGCAATGTTTCCTGGGTAGCCTCCAATAATACTCAGCCTACAGGGGCAAATACTCAGAAAAAACTAAACCATTATTTGAGTTGATGAACAAAGGTAAGACCTTTGTGTGGAACAATGGGGCATTCCAACAGCTGAAGGAAGCTCTTGCTTACACCATGTCACTGAGTTTCGTTAACAACACCCCCGAGGATTAAACTATTTTGAGCTACAATGCAAGTTTTAAAGATCAAAATGGAAAGCAATAGTCAGGAAAAAGTCATATGAAGTGGAAATAGAAGTCTCACAAAAGCCGAGCAGTTTATTGCATCCAAAAAATAGAAACCTTATTATGTACTTGAAGTAGAATAATTTAAATAAATCTCATGGGAAGAAGATTCTGGTTGGAAATAGACCATTCACTCAGCACCAAATAAAAAAGGTCCTTGATAAAGTGCCTTGCAGAACAGGGAGATGGTTACTTAGGCTACTGAACTTTAACTTTGATGGGAAGCATTTAGAGATAAGGCCAATGCAATACTGGCTACTTTATTCTCTTTAACCAAGGCAAGAGCAAGCTCTGAAGAGAAGATATATGAATAAGAACAGGTTGATGCTTTAGTATATGAAATTTAAAAAAAAAAATTAGTGAGGTGAAGGGTTAGGTGTCAACAGTATTTCCAAGTACTTAGGGCTACTGCAGAACCAGGGCTCTTTTGAGATATCAGAGATGAATGTTGTAGAAATAGAAACTCTGTACAGGTGAGCTAGTAGAGGTACAATAACAACCTGCCTCAGATTACAACTTTTAGGGGCAGTACAGAAAGGGAAATTTGTCATGGTCAAGAATAAAACATGGTTAGGGGTTGCTGCATGTTAGCTTGGATGTATTAGAGGGAGAAAAAATAATTTAGGAATGTATAGTGTTTTGTGCAGCATATAAAAGTAAGGTAAAACTTAATATTGAACATTATAGGGTAGTAAAGAAATAAGATGATCAAATATTTGAAAACGTCAGTGCAGAAAAAACAGGACCCTTCAAACAAGTCCCTGGAGGGTACCAGTACATGTTAGTATTGGTTGACAGTGGTAACCATTGTGTATATGTATGGCCTGTACAACTCCAAAGTTAGTTATAGATGGATTGTTTGAAACTTACCTCCACTTTGGTTTCCTTGCAAATGTAGTGACTAATATGTAATGGTAGCCAGCTTTTAACACGGGGTTCTCAGACTTTGTGACAAAATTCAAAATTGATGGCAACTGGAGCAGTTTATATTTCCCATAAGACAACCTGCCAAGCAGAGCAAATCAGTTGAGACCTAAAGTCACATTTTCAGGCTATTATTCCCACAATGAGAGGTCATAAAAAGAGAAGTGTGGAAGACAGCAATGTACAATTTGCCAAAAATTAAAAAGCTGCATTAAAAAAGTTCTATCAAATTAACACCTAAATTTTCTAATTCTATTTAGATTAAATATTTAAGCTGGATAGCAAGTTGGTAAATTTGGTGATGAACTAGCTTTTGACAGAAGATGGAGCTTTCAAATGTTAGTTAATTCTAGATTACTTGATAATGCCTCTACTGACTCTCTCTCACTGGTACCAGCCCAGTTTGTTGCATCTTGTCTGGTTTGTTTCTCACAATATCTTCACCCTTATGCAGTTGTTGTTTCTTATTGTAATAAACCTTTTCATAAATGTAAGTTTTTTTCTCATACAGGTACATTGTGGAGTTCTATGGCTTCTGAGTGCCATCTCATTTATCATATGAGTTTTAAGGTGTTTAAGTCTAAGGTCAACCCTTGTCTCTTGGACTATCCTTTTTTCAGTCCTTTTTTCATTCTTCAAGGTTGCATATACTTGATGCCTTGTATCATTCTTATCAAGGAAAAAGACTCTAATCAATGTAATTATGTGCTACTTCAAGAGTTTCTGAAAAAAGCAATACCTTTTGGACACAAAATCTTTTCTTACAATTGATAAAAAACATATTCCACAAACATTACATCTTTTTTTGTAGAACAGGATTCTTGATTCCAATCTCCATTATCCAGTGTTACCACTGATTTAAATTCATCTACGGACACATATTTCATGATATAACAGCTCATCACAATAAGTGAGTATAATTTTTGCAAGAAATTTCATGCTTAGATCAAGTGATGTACAAGAGAATGATTCTCAGGGCAGAACACAATGGAAGGCCATCATCAACCATCTCACCTCATAGACATGGGTGAAGAAGATGTAAAAAGGATAAGTAACTAACTATCTGATGCACATTTTCCCTGCAATTACCACTGAAATGTTACTAAATGACAGTTCCTGATTCAACATTCAGGATATAAGGGTTGTTATTGTGCCATTGTGCTAAACCAACCAAAAAGGCACTAAGCATTATATTATCACCAATGAACATCCACACAAGTACCAAAGTGCTCACAGCACAAAGGGATGAAAGCATATACTATATATATATATATATATATAGCATAAGTAGCATTTAAGATATTTGCTCAAAGGAAGATAGGTGATTAGTATCCTGACCAACAACACATTCAAAGAAATTTTTTTAAACAATTTTTTCTATCAACATGGCCTATGTTTTACATAAAGACAACACCACCTTTATGTAATGCATGGAAACATCAACTGCAAACCAAACAAGAGATGAGCCAACAAAACAAATGAAGTAGCAGATAAGTAAGGCTAAGAAGATAGGGATTGAAACCAACATGTAGTGGACAGAACTAGCTAAACACCTATTTGTGTTGATAAAAGCCAAAAGATATTGTGGTCAAATAATAAAGTCAATAATGTTTGCTGTACTTCCGTGAACAACAAATAACAATGGTATGGTCAAATAACAAAGTTAATTCCTATAAAGTTTACTCTACTTCCGTGAACAACAAATAACAACAGAGTTGTGAAATCCTGATTCCAACGATCAACTCCTCGACCATAAAGTGTACATCAAAATAAAACCGTGACTCCTCCTAAAAAATCATGATCGCCCAACAACTCAAAATTCCCTCACGTCCCAATCTCTTACCACGTGCCCGCCCAAAAAACCGCCACTCAGAACAAAGGAATCAGAAACCCACATTCAATAACAATAACAATACAATCATACAATATCACAGATATGTACTGAAATCCCTACCCAAGAGTGAAGTACTGTCTTGCAGTAGTGGCACTGATGCAGATAATAGAGTGTACACCCCCTGCTGCCATATACCCACACACACATATATATATATATATATAACATAGACTAATTAATGGTATTTCAAAAACATCCAGAAACCTCTCCGCATCTCTGATTATTCATCTCTAGCATCACATAGCTAGGCTACCATTATGTGAACAACTACCTGACAAATTTGTGGATTCCAAGTTCAAATGCTAATCAGCAAAGTGAAAAAAATTGAAATCATGGTACAAATGATCTGATTGATGCATACAGAGATAAGGGTGGTTAGGGAAGCTGCTAAGCAAAAGAAAAGTTGAAAGAGCTAAGGTAGCCATTAACTGGGCAAATCAATTACATAAAAAATAAACAAACTACCTCTTTTTTTCTTTTTTCTTTCTTATTCTTCTCTTCTTTCTGCTTCTCTGCCTTGGGTGTGTTTTCTGCCTGTAAACAAGAGTCAAAAAGCTTGTATTTTCAAAATATAGTATTTCAATAGGTCAGTGCTTACTGTTAAGGATTGATAAAGAAAAACAAACTCTGATATTGTGTTAGAGGTGACTAGCCAAGACAGGCCAAGCCACCTATTGATTTATAGCTTGGAATGCTGGGATATCTTGTGTGGAATAAAGACATGTGATGTGCAGATTGTTACACCTTGTGTGCAGTGTTATACTTTTGCATCTTGTGTGCAGTGTTTTTTAACTCATTATGTGAATATTAAATACTTACAAGAAGGTCTTTGTTCAGTTGAATAAAAGAAAATTAATACCTGACTCCACAGTTTTCTGTAGCCCCATTGAAATGTCCTTTTCAATGTTTAGTTTGGTAAATGTGATTTGATTAAGGGAAGCTGGGTGGTACAAAAAGTTTGCGTGATTAAGGTGGCAAATGAAAAATGAAAAAATTGATAGTGAAGATGATCAAGAGGAAGATGAGGAAGACAAGAAAGAAAAAGAAGAAGAAATAGAAAAAGAAAAAGAAGAAGGGGGAGGTGAAGAAAAGTGGGCTAAATGACAACTAAAACTGAACTCACTCTATTTTTTATAGGCAAATTTGTGGTACATACCCAAATACTAATTTAATTATCAACATTGTGAGCATTTAATATGAATTAAATCTATTTTGGTCAGTTTATCAGGCTGAAATTAATTCACTGTTATACATAGTATTGAAAACACATACCAGCTCAAAAATAAATAAGATGTTGAATCAAAGACAATCATTGCAATACACTACCGAAGACTCTTTCTGTAATTACTGGACATACTACTCTTTCTTTCTGTTAATAAAGTTTTGTGTTTTCAGACAAATAGCACTCAGACTTCATCCTGAATTTTAGAGTTTTTATCAAGTTGATTCAATTTACTTGTTTATGTCATTCATTTATTTTCATTGCACTTTTTCTACAAGTAAAATGAGTTCATTTGTGATGCTATTTGAATGGTTTTGATTTGGTCAAATTTGGCAAAACATTATTCAGACCACATTTACTACAGGAGGAAAAATCATAGACAAAAATGATTTAACAAAAATCATAGACAAAAATGATTTAACAAAAATCATAGACAAAAATGATTTAATAATATGACTACATGTTAAGAGTCAAAGATAATACTTTTTTTTATTTTGTTTCTGAAATGTTTATGGTGATGTGCTTTTATCATAGTTTTGTTAACATGGAGAAATCTATGTTTTAGAAATACTTAAATCATTAACAATATTATATAGCCAACATTTAATTCAAATGAAATAAGTTTCAACTGCTTTATTTTCAATAAATACGAAATGCACTAAATTTTTCAGTATTCTACATTCTCTGTCTGTCTGTCTGTCTGTCTCTCACTCTCTCT
>RDPX01000054.1:482984-499852 GCA_003991215.1 Morbakka virulenta
GCATTTTGTTGGTTGATTCGGTGCCGTAACTTTGCATTGGTAAATAACGGATGATGTTCTGCACTTCCCTTTCAGTGGACAATTTTCTTTGATTCTGCAATTGCACGGAGGAATTTCTTCTGTAGCACGTGACGTAATTTTCTTGTTGTGAGAATTGATGATGGAGCGTATATTTTCCGTACAGCTAAAGCTGACTTTTACATTGTACACTTATAAAAAATTTTTCGGAGGATGTTTTTATTCGTGAAGTGTTTATCAATATTATACAATTTATATACTATATTGTATTATGTAAATGTGTTTACTATATATTATATCATATATAATATATTTAATTATTGACCTTTTTTATCTATCTATTTCACTTATTAAAACTCACATCTACGAGTTTAACTCAGTTAACAAATTTTTTCTAACAAAATCATTTTAAGTTGGTATCCGAAAGAAGGCAATCAAGAATCTCCAAAACTTGTCCAAATAAAACGATTCCAAACACCAACCAAAGCCTCACTGAAACTAACCTTTCTTTTCGGCATCTCCTGCTCTGGTGTCTCCCTAATTGTTACAAGTTACGGATGCAGTGATAAATTGCGGACTATTACAAAAAGTACAGCCGAATCTTTAATTTGTCGTCTTGTTGATAATGAAATAACGCCATTCGTCTGGTTCATCAACAACATGTGCCATTTGAGGCTCTTAATTCGTGATTTACTACATCAAGTACCGAAAAATTAAATCGTGATCAAGACAACGTTTTGGCAGAAGAGAACATCCCTTTGTTCCTTGTTTACTTTATCAATTTATCTTTAATTATTAATATTATGCGCGTTGTTATTTTACTTTGACATCACTATTTCTCTTGTTGCTAATGTTGGTGATGGTGTTGTGGCCTTGGATGCTATCGTTTCCAGGCCATATGGAGTGGGAGATTGTGGGCCTTAACAGCACAATTTTAACTAAAAATATATTTATATGTTGTATTCGCAAAGAACAGTTACAACGACAAGATATGGAAAAAATAAGACCAGATGCATTCTTACTAACTGGATTTCCTAATTGGCAAAAGCCCTTACAAGTTCTACATCAAAAGCCAAATGTTATCTTGTTGCATTAACAATCAAAGTTTCTTCCCCTTAGTTTGGTAACATCAAGGAAATGACTAGCGAATATCAAACAACCAGACGAAAGAGAACAGATAATTTCTTATAAAAAGTATGGGGAAAGGGCTTTAGTTTGAAGAAGGTATCACTGACGAAAATTGAAAGCCTAAAAGTCACGGTAAAAAGACTTCCAAATATTAAAGCTGTAGTTAAAGAAGGAAACTAAAAATTCACATCATGCGATGCTATTTATGGGTATGGAAAGTTGATGTGCAACTTACTTGCTGATATTGATGGGAGGAGGCTTTCTTCTTAATAGCCTGTAATTGTATACTGATAAATCGAAAAGAGAACACTTAACACTATGTTTGAGATTAATAACTATTCAGTGTCTATAAAGACTTTATAGGCTTCTTTAAAGTGCAAAGCATCCAAAGTGTCACTAAGATGGCAGTCATAAGCAAACTTTTATTGTATACGTAGGTTTTCTTGGACACACATTAAGATTATTGCAGCCTTTACTCACTACCACTGCATCTCATTGAGCCTTTGCGTACAAGAATAGGCAAAACCATCAAAGTGCCTGCCAGACACCATGAGTTCCACTTGCTAATTTACCATTCTGGTTACATTCTCGTGGAAGAAGGAAAAACACCTTGGGTTAATTATTGAAGTCTCATTTGAGGAAGACTAGTTGAAGAAGCAAAGTACAGTTAACTAAATAAGCAAAGTATCCACCACCAGATGGACTCTTCGTGTCAACTGTTTCCATAGAGTACTCAATAATATAAATTTCTGAAATAACAGTTTGTCTCGACCTTGTCGATACACCTGTTTCTCGAAACAAATTACAACATGTGACAAGGTGTGTTTGAGCTAATCACAAAAAACAATTGCTAAACTTTTAAACACCATTTTTCGTATTTTGTTGAAATTTTCTTGTGTTTTCGTGTCTCTTTAGTTTGATTGAACTCTACAGTTCCTTTATATCAAAGAGCTTGTTTAAAAGGTTATTTGTGGTGTTGGATAAAAATCATATGTTAATCTGGAAACTTCAGCCCTTACGCTTTTTTTAATGTTCAGCCAGGCCTGGTTTCATGACAAATCCATTGTTGATTTTTCAGGTCTTTGCTCAGAACGTCCTTTGCAAACAAGGTTACGCAGTATCAGTCTGGTAGAGACAAATATGTCATCCGGGGGCAGACCAGTATCTGGGCATTATAAAAGCTCTTTTTATAGTGGGATAGCTTTCAATTAAATATTGGACTAAGTCTATTGTCAGATAACATTATGGATTTTATTTACCAAATTCAAATAGTGGGCTCCTACATTTTTTAAATCGGTCCTGTTTACAACCAGTCAATTGTTGGTGAAAAAAAAATATATTTTGGCTTTGACGTTAGCATTTCGTGTGCCTGATCCTAAGTATAAGATGCAATTAAAAATACAAGTCCTCATCTTTTAAATAGAGTTCGTACAAATGTAAAGAATCGCTTATTAAGACCTGAAAGTGGCAAGCTAATTTCCTAGTAGAATGCATTTGGTAGGCCTGAGTTTTCTGTTATGAATTTAAATGTTGGGCTGTATGTATTGACTATTGGACATTTTACTGGAATCTTTTCTCTTATTGGTAATGTGAGATCTATCTAGGCTATTAGATCACCGATGCATTATGTATGACCAGGTGTGTTCTGTAAGTCGTTGGCATATGATGAAGCCAAAGTCTTTATGACAGCCTTTTTTTGCCCAAGAAGAATGACCCTGTGACTTGTCTCAAGGTTTCTCCAATGTGAACTTTAACCTTGGTCTTGAGAGGTCAACATTAAAGTAATTCGTGTCTTTTTTCCTAAGCTCTCTCTCTCTTGGTAAGTGAGAAGAGGGTATTCATGTTCCAGGTATTTTGTGGTTAATTTCTATGATTGTAGGTCATCTCTTGGATGCCGTGTTAGTTGACGCCCTTAATTATTTTGTTCCTTGTTGCCTGCTACTTACGCATAATGGCTATGAACAAGGGATAGAAATAGATAACATTGACGACATTGCTGAAGTAATCGCTGTTAACTGATGACAGTAGAAAAATGTTCCAGGCTGGCAAAATTTTTAGGAAAAATAAAACCTGAATTATTTCTCGAGGCCAGCGACAAGGATGTCAATTTCAAGAACTTTTGTAAAGAAAAAGCCGAGGTTATTTGCCGATAGTTTAAAGGCTAACTTACCGACCTGAATGGCAGAAAAGTGACAACTTTGCTCCTCGTTTATACTGAAATTGCCCAGGGTTCATTATCCTAAAGAAGATTGCACATTACACAAGTCCCCAAGACTCCTTACTTCATTCAAATTTTTGAAAAACATCTTGCGCTACACCTATGAGTTTCTGGATATCTGTAACAAACCTTCGATCGGCGATCAACTGGCTTTCAAAATAGCTGGGATTTTTTTACCTGCTTGATTTTCTTGGCAGAATTTTGTAAATTACACTGTAAGCTATCTCTTCTACTCATGACCATACATTCTGTCGTCTTGCAATTAAATGTCAGTCCTTTATTTTGGCTTTACTCGATTACTTTGTTAAAAAGTCTTTTGATTTTTCCACAAATCTGCTTCAAGCACAGTGTCATTTAAATAGCATATGCTAATGTTATTTAATGTTATTTTTACTAATGATACGCCCTGGTAAGTGTCTTGATTCTTTCAAAATTAATTCGCTGTACAAGTTACATAAATCGAGAACACTCATTCTTGTATCATATTTCCATTTATTTTGGTATTCTTGCTTGATTCGATGTATATTCGTATACAAATTGTTGGTTTCCAATACAGATTGTGGATTATTATTTGTAGGCCTTTACTGTGTGTATTAAGTTCTTCTAACATTTCTAGCAGTTATTTATGTTGCTTTTTATCCAATGCCCTCTTGTGGTCAATAAAAACAAAGTATAGACTTTTTGTCTTTTTTGCACGCTCTAATAACATTGTTGCCATTAAAATGATATTGTTTGTTCTTACATCCTCTTGTTCATGGGTACCCACATCTAAAAGCTTTCTTCAAATCCAATCAGGTCACTGGAAGGTCACATCAAAAAATAAAGTCAACGAAAATTGCGAGGCAGCACGTGTCACACAGAAACTTTGCTACAAAGTGGAAATGCAATTTCCTGAGATTTCTGGTGACAGGTATTCACTTGGTAAACAGCCTATTGAAAAATTAAATGCTTTGTCTTGCATCGTTTGGCATTGGTATCAACGGTGCAATTAAGTATTCCAAGTTCTTCAATGTCTGCCTAAGTGTCAGTATGTATACCTGTCAAATCAAAGCGATGTTTCAATTTTATGTTATACCACTACTGTGTCTTTTGAGGCATTAGTGTAAAGAAACAAGTAGCCGTAGACTTTCTTGCAGTTTATTTTTTGTTGTCTCCGCTTAATTTGTAAAAGTTATTACAGCAAAGTTTACAGTTTTCTTAGTAAAAAATTAGTGCTTCCTTTTGCTTATTTTGTTTTGGTGTATCAAGGCCTGCTTACACAGGAAGCTGCAGATCTATTTGAGAAAGATAAAGTTTTTTAAAGACAAGGGCTAGCATGGAGTTAAAGTTATCATCGATTTCTATCAGCATACAGTACTTAGCTCGAAAGTTGATTCCGCTCTTAAGAAGTGCCTCAATTGTATTTACAAACTGATTTATACTGGTGGATTTACAGCTTACTAATGGTTAAATAAAGGTGACCAGCAACAAGGAAAGAGTCGTGAAATGGGTTATGAGTCACAAAAAAAATTGAGTACCGTATCGTAATTCATTCATTGTGGTGATCAATCCATAAACTATTGCATTGTTTGACAAATATGTTGCAGAAGCTTGAATTACACTTGAAAAAAGCCAAAGGAAGGTTTTGAGATGGACGCATTACAATAACTGGCTATAGGAAAAATGTGTCAAAAAAAGGGGAAAAAAGGATGTATCACATTGTTTTTTCGTTTTTTTCACATATTGATGCTGCTATGCTTTAAAATAGTATTGGGTGACAAGATGCTAGGTGTTTAAGTGATGAAAAAAGCCCTCATATACAAGCATGATCGGAAAAAGACTGATTAAGCATTTCACCAGGAAAGGCACTACTCCTTAAAGAAAAAAAAGAAAATGAGCATTGTAAATATGCAGTTTGTGTTTATGAGAAAAGGAAGTGGCACTAAAATCAAATTGATTTGACAGGTAAAATGAATCATGGTCTTTTCTTGTATGGTGAACTTCTATTTGGCCCGGTGCTTGATCAATGAAATGACCTCAGTAGAATAATTCAGTCAATTTTGGTGGATTGCTGATGAACAGTGGACCTCGAGACTGATTACTAGCATTCTTTACAGCCTGCCAACCAATTTAAGAGCTCCAGTGAAATTTTTATGAAAACAAGAATCATAAAGCCCATTATAAAGCCCTACACTCTGGCCTGACTAAACTCAATCTGGATGAAGTTGGTAGGAGTAAATAACTTTCCACTTGCTTGATTTTTGGCAAAAAAACCCCAACCGTTTTACACCTTAAGCAGATAGTACCCAAGGGACAAACTGGACAACATAAGACGTGCACAAAAGCAATTTACAATTCCATTCAAAGACAATACTCTACCCTATAGCAAGGAACATACAGGGAAAAGTTCTGAAAATTAGCCTCTGCCTGAGTGACATCATTGCACACCTCTTCATTTTTTGTGATAGGCAGTCACCCTTTCAACATTATCAAACCACATAATGGCCTTGCCACTTCGGTCAACCCAGTGGTAGCTGTTCAAAAAGGTGACAAAGTATGCCCCTATTTTGAAATGAGTGTAGCTAATAATACCATAATAAAATAATATCATTCTACACTTTCAGAACTAAAATTGACCTTTTCAAAGACTACCTTCAGTTACATCTTCATCCTGCTGGCAGAGACAATGCAAATATCACAACAAATGAGGAATTATTTAGAAGTTAAAATTGTGCTTTTCAGCGTCAAATCTTTGAGCTATTTCAAAAACAAGTAGAGCTAATTAGTGCTGGAGATGATGGCAGTATAAACATTAAAGATCACATTAATTGGTGTAAGAATATTGATGACCACTAAAAAACTTTAATGCAGTTTTGAAATAATCACGAATGCAAAAATAAAAAATCAATCCTAAGAAATGTCTCTTTGCAGTTAACAGCCTAACTTTCAAAATTCGTCGCAGAAGGTACTGCTCCACAATAACCTTAAAACTCCAACAATGCTAAGAAAGTTCGTTCTTTCCAAAGACTTACCAATTCAGAATTATTCTTTAATAAGTGCTCCCCTTTGTAAGGTAACCAAAAAGAATGAGTAATTGTCAGGGTTCCCCAAAACAATTACCAATCACTGACATTTAAGCACACTTTGTAGTGCTTGTAGTGAAACATTGTCTATTACAACCCCAACGCAGAAACAATACTCATAAATGATGTCAGTGCTATCGATCTAGATGACATTCCTTCTCAAAACCAGGACACAGGAGATTAAAGAATAGTTAAGTTTGGTTTTGCAGCTCTCGAGGACAAGCATACAGGCTCTATTCAAACGAAACCTGAAGCCTTAGCAATTCATTGGGCATCTGATTACTTACTCTACTATGTCTGAGATCGTCGATTCACAGTCATCATTGAACATAAGCCTCTAGGTTCATATTCCCTCATCGTGTTCTGATCTACCAGGTCCTTTTACCATCCAATAGTTACTTAAGATCTAGACTTGAGAGTATGACTTCACCTCAAAACAGCGGACTAGCTTTCTCGTTCTCTTTTGCATTCTGTCAATGTAAAGGATATCTTTGTTTAATAATCTATCAAAAATGTAGTGCAAGATTGTAGTCCTAAAGTTCCATCAAGAAACTAACGCTATTATTCGTGCTGGTTTGGTTTTCTGTGAGAGCGGCCTTTAAAACTTCAAATTCAAGCTTTAAAAATCTGAAGAAATTTTCCCTATTCCAAAGGCTCAAAATATTCTCAAAAACCCCAATGTTCTGTGCTGTTGCTGGCTTTAAAACACCAGCAGCCCCAAGAAATGGTAATGCAGGACAATAACGTCTCCAGGATACAGTCCTAGTTTGTTAGGAGCAGCAGTGATCTCAGCCCTAAAGTGGTATTCCTAATTTGGTATTCCTGGTGTTCCTTACTACGCAAGAAAGCCAGAGAATCTGAAGTGATTTCAAACGTGTCTCAGATTTGAAGACTTCCTTTCTCTGGATTGAACAGAGTCTTAGTGATCTTTGAAGCATGAGATGCGAAGAAATTTACATTTTCGTAGAAAATATACAAAAGCTCCGGGGAGAGCAAGTCACCTGGTGTCATCAGGACCTTGTTCTGGCACAATTGCCTTTCTTGCCGAATGAATTCTGGATAGAATGCTGCGTATTATGAGTAGTAGACAGAGCATCAAGCCAGGTTCCACACTGCATTATCACTGGTTTAGAGCACAGTTTGTTTGGTTAACTGCCATTTCTTTAGGAAGTGAAGATATTTTTTGTCTTCTCAGCGGCCTACACAACAAGGTTTTCATCAGAGAAACTAAATGTTCCACTTATGGAAAGAAGGATTGGAAGGTTTCGCCAACCAAGTGCAAGATATGGGACCACCAAGCAATGTTGTGTGCATGTATATGCAATCAATCAATCAATCTGGGTGCCGCGCCAGAATTCTAGCGTAGGTAGCAGCCATAACATCCTTCTCTTGGCGGCTCTTCAGACCCTGAGTGAGCACAGTGTACGTGGTTCCTTGTCTTTCCCTTGATCCTTTTCCTTCTACACGGCCAATCACCACAACCTCTTCAAACTTCTTCTTCCTCATCACATGCCCTGCAGACCGAATCTGCCTGTTCACGATCGTCGTGTGAATACGGAGTAGAAAAACTATCAAAGGAGTCCTTTATCATGTACTGTGCATTATCCTGAACAAAACAACAAGTGCGATCAAAACCGGCCTCAAAATCATTAAGACTCTATCACCTCTTGAGATACGGTAGAATTAATAACTTGCACTACCATAACCGTATCAATGTTAGGGGTTTCTTTAGCTTTAAAGATTTGTGTTTAGTGGTTCCAACCGTCAGCTTATCATTCAATACAATATCTTTACAAAGTAATATTAGGGACCATTAGTCGTCTAAAGAGAGACAGCCAGACAGACAGACGGATAATAGAGAGAGAGCTCTGATGAGGATTGTAGTTTTCTGAGTTAAATACAGTTAAATAAAGTTTTTTATTTTACATTGGTATAAGTTTGATTAGAATAATCAAAATTCAAAATCAGTCTGGTGAAGGGGAAACGATTATTGAATTTATTGGTCTTGGTAAATTATTTGAGCAACAATGGTGTTTATCATTTTAGAAACTGTGCTTTAACTTGAGCTCTCTCATATTGACTTAACTGTCTGACCCGGCAGTTTGCAAGCGATTATGATATTGATTGTCTCGTTTCCTCTCTTCAGTTTTTGTGGTTCCTCAGCCTCGTTCTGATGAAAGATTAAAGCTGACACAGGCTTTTGACACACATTTTGTCCCTTCGCCAAGATATCGGTTTTTAACAGTTTGGAATGTTTTCACACGGTTTTCAGGCTGGTGATTTTCCGGAAGCACAATATGTTAATGCCCCAGAAGGATAAAATTTCCAGTCATTGCTAGATACAAGCCGACAACACCAAAAGACTGAAGCCCTTAAACGGATTGATAGAGCAATGTTATTCATGCTTGTTTTGGTAGTCGCTGATCAGCTTCTTTAGTTCTTCAGGTACAGTAGGCGACAAAATGGGATTTGTTGGCAAAAAAGGCTTCTACTGGCAATAGCATATTAGTAACATAAAAGTATATTTTAAATCTTACTGCAGCCAAGTAGAGTAACTTTATAATGGAATCTTTTAATGGTGTCAACATTGGGGGAAATGGTTCAGACACATTAAGCATTGATCAGCTTGTGGAAAACCTTGGCACAATAATGCTTAAAGACCTTGATATCCCTTCCTGTGTTATTGTTTCCAATGTGCCAGACTGTGTATTTTCCGACCAAGAAGACAAGGTAAGGATAGCAAATAGATTTTAGCCTAGGGTTCTTTGTTTTAGATTTATGATAAGTTAAGTTAGGTGTAGGAGGAGTCAGACGTGAAGATAACAATAAGCCTTTAAATCTATTTTTTGTTTTGTGTAGCCTGTAAAATAAAAACAAAGTAACTTATTATGAAAGTTAACCGTAACTCTAGACCTAACCTAACGTCAACTTCAAATCTTGTTTTGGAGCATTGCGATGGTGATTTCTGTGGTGCATATAACACTTTTATTTGGTCGTCAAAAGAATGACAGAAATGTATGAGTTAAAAAGGATGGGGGAGGGTTTTTAATTGATTTAAATGATAAGCGTTTTTAAAACATTCGCAGTGCTATACAAGTTCACCCAGCAAACATGTGAAACTTTAAATGTGTATTTTTAAAGTTTTAATAAAAGGATTGGCATTACAGTATTGTAGATGCATGTTTGAAGGGATCCCAAGCCAGTGCTTAGTTATAAGGTCAGGTTGACGACCTATGGTAACCAAATATGTAGAAATTCTACGAGAACATCAAAAAACCAAACAAATATTCAAGGTAGCAAATTTGATGACCTTTCACTTTGCTGTGCATAATAACCTTGTCCAATAGGTTACTAGCCATGCTAGGAAAGGATTCAGAAGAAAATTGCTTGTTGGACAAGAATACTTTTTTTGTTTTGGTTTTTTTCTTTAATATTTTTCTTATTTCCCCAGGTTGACCTGTGTCCATAATGCGAACTGATGGCATTTTTATAAGATTTCAAAGGTTTGCCTGGTTGGGAAATTGAACCCAAAACCTTCTGGTTAACAATGAAAACTACTTAATACTTTGCCTTAGTTAATTGCAATGCAGGAACAATTTAAATGAAACTAGTAAAGGTATCAGTTCTCACAATTGAATCACTAATTGTCAAGTCTTTACACTTGCATTATCTTTCTTGAAATTAGGGATTGCATTTTCCAGTAGTTTCTTAAATTTTACTTTACCATAGGCCCATAGCATAGGGACCTGTATGTGACAATCAACAAATGTTCAAAATAATAATCATTAAAATTTTCATTGTTGCCATTGCTGGTAACCCTAAGACCAAAAATTATAGTAAGACCAAAGTGTCTTACTACACTTCAATTATTGACTTCACATAGCTTCCTTGCATTAACTGTCTGCAGCAGATTTCAACACATGTCTCCATTTAGCTTTTTTTACAATAAACGTGATACTAGGGCAGAAAAGTGCATTTGGTTACACGTGACAATCCATACAATAGGAATGAGCAATGTTTCTTCACTGAAAAGTGGATTAAGAGAGTATAAAATAGAGCTAGCAATTTGTTTCACCCCTAAAATCAATACTGAAAAATTTGGTTTGTTTCCCATAAAATTATTGAAGGGCTACTTCTTCTTTCTTTGTGCATGTTATGATAAACATAAAATGTGGTGAGCCGTTTTGTATTAAAATGGTAAAAAGACTTGTTTACAAAAAAGACATTTGTTTAGACCAAAAAGTCTTAAATAAAGGTACTTAGTAAATAGGTAACATTTAGCACATTTAAAACAATAACAATAACAGCACACTGTAACTCCAACAAATAGTGAAAATACTTCATCACTTAGAACATGAAAGCACCATTCTATACTTAGACAACATTTAAAATGCAGGCAAAAACAAAGTGCCCACCACTGAAGAAAGATAGGTATAATATAATTTACCAGCTAAACTGTAAAAGATTCAAAGTTCTCTGTGTGGAAGAAACAGAAAAGTGATGCAAACATGAATATGGATAAATACCCTTTTCACTGTCAAACATTTTAAAGGGAATACTGTAAGAAAACAAAGCTAACACTGTTTAATTCAAATGATAAAACTACAATATGATAGCATTAAGTCTAATTTTTTCAGCAGCCAATATGTTAACATTTGTGCACACAAGAACCTTATTATATTAACCCCTCTACAGCATAACTAAGACAGAGCCAACCATCTATATCTGGTGAGAAGAACAATCAAAGCAACATTAGGAAATTTTATACATTGTGATTCAAAGCATGCCAATCTGACCATTTAGGATTGCTTTAAATGCAAGGTGAACAGTCTTATAACCATAACCTTTTTGGGTCAGTTTTAAGTCACATGCAAATAGACCATTAATCAAATATTAAATCCTGGTATGATCAATAAAAGGGAAAGTTTCCTGGAGTTTACTGGGTTATTTTATTACCATGGCAGTGAAGACAGTGTGTATTTGGCTCTTTTTAACAACCATTTGATTTATTGTCTTCAACAGCAGAACACAAATACTCAGTATTTAACTGAAATGACAATTGTAACAGAAATATGTATGCTGTTTTTGATTACCTAGAAAACAAAAAAGAACACAGACATTGACTAAAGATTGTTTCTTGTGACAATGTTCCTGACATGAAGGATGTGTGTACCAGTTTGTTGCAGACTTGTCCTACCAGGAAGTGAAACTGCTGCTTCTGTCTTTAGGCACAGAAGAATACAGAATGATGTTTCATTTTAGGTACCAGTTGCTAATTTTTTTGGTAATCAAATCAGTCAACTGAGTTTAAAGACCAGAATCCCTTTCCTGGTCTGTTTGCCATGCGAGAACAGGTATCATCTGGGTTTTCACTTTATAGTCAAGTACAGGGCATGAACCATATACAGAACTGAATTTTTAGTATCAATCTAGAATCACAGCAGTATAATATGAAATATGTAGCTACAGATAAGTAATTATAGTCTATTTTTGTAAACAGTACTGAGAATAACTTCTTATACATAATATTCATTAATGGTTGGTGGAGTTCTTTGGGCATGAAAACAATTCCAGACAAGGCTGATAGGAAATGGGACTGAGAAAGAGGTAGAGAGATCTACATGGGCATTGAAAGGTAATGGATAAATACTATGATGAAAGTTTGGAACCTAAGTAGAGTAACTGTATTCTAGGTACTGGTGACATGTGATACTTAACATCTAGATTAGACAAAGGTTATGATGATTGTAACTGGGAGCAGGAAATAACAAAGAGACTTCAAAATGTGCTCTTGATATGTAAATGAATGGTAAACTTGGCATCTATTTCTTCTCCATTGCCTTTATATCATGTTAAAATTGCATCCCTTTTTCATTGCTAACATTGCAGTTCTTAGCAACCTCTACAGATGATAACAATGCAGCTAACTCCACTTCATTCATAGTCACAATATTTTTATCTCTCGTTGATTGTCAAATCTGGGCTCCTTTTAACTTTTCATTACTCAGACTTGAAACCCTACAAATATTACATACTGAAAGCTATCACAATCTTTGCCCAGTGCTTTTACAAATTGGCTCATAAGCCCTAATTTTATATGCAGAGGAGGAAACACTTTTATCACGGGAAACCAGTTGCTTAGCAATGACATTCTTTTCTCCAGCATTAAGACAGTCTCCTATTGACCAGTTCTTCTTAGTCCAGTGATTTACTTTATCTCTGCTGCCTTAATAATAAAGAAAGCATGGGTATTTCATGTAGCCACATTGTTGTCCAAGCAAGAAGTTCTTTAAATCTACACATAAATCCCATTGGTAGTCAACCTCAATACATGTTTTACTGCATCATATTCTTCTTTAAGGGTTTAGGATGACCAATCTGTATTGATCAATAAACATTAGTGATCTGCAGAAGAACACATTTCAGGCCCTTTTCGAAACTGTCAATGAGTGTCCTCCAATAAGCAGGAGATACTCCATAACACCTAGTTTCATCAGTACACCAGGAATATCTTTACAGAAAACAATGTTAAGTTGGTCGTTAAAAAAGTGGTACAAATTCTTTATTGTGAGCTCTGTAAAAAGTGATTTTATTGCCATGCTGCAAAAGATCTTGATCTTTCCGTTATGATGCCAATACTTTGGAAGATTCCTTGGATAAGCTAAGGTTCCTTCTTAAGTCACTAGGATTCTGCTGGTCAAATAATACTGGGATGGAAGAGTATGCAAAGTCTTGGTCATCATCATCAACATCAGTAAATTCTTTGTAATCATGCTGGTCCTTGCCTGAATCCTCATCAGTAGAGAGATCAGGCAACTTATTAAACTCAGGAATAGGAATACCATATCTATGAGCTACTGGCTTAATTGCTGACAAAACTTTAATAACTCAAAAAATTTGGACTTCTTTTTATTTACCCCTGTCATATCTATAGAGCAGAAGTAACATTTGTCAACATTATTTGTAGGCTCCTGCCAAACTGTTTGTTTTGAAATCTCATTGAATGTCTGGTTCCCCTTGTTGATTGCCTCAAACATTCTACACATTTCTTGCAAACAACACAAGAAACTCATGGTTTGTCTTAGTCTGCTAACTTTATTTCAAAATATGCATAATATGCTATTCATACAAAGTCTGTTATAGACTTTCGGTTGTCAACAATTTTTTATTCACCACAAATGTAACAAAAGCAATCAGGATGCATTCTGCAAAATCTTGNCACAATCTTTGCCCAGTGCTTTTACAAATTGGCTCATAAGCCCTAATTTTATATGCAGAGGAGGAAACACTTTTATCACGGGAAACCAGTTGCTTAGCAATGACATTCTTTTCTCCAGCATTAAGACAGTCTCCTATTGACCAGTTCTTCTTAGTCCAGTGATTTACTTTATCTCTGCTGCCTTAATAATAAAGAAAGCATGGGTATTTCATGTAGCCACATTGTTGTCCAAGCAAGAAGTTCTTTAAATCTACACATAAATCCCATTGGTAGTCAACCTCAATACATGTTTTACTGCATCATATTCTTCTTTAAGGGTTTAGGATGACCAATCTGTATTGATCAATAAACATTAGTGATCTGCAGAAGAACACATTTCAGGCCCTTTTCGAAACTGTCAATGAGTGTCCTCCAATAAGCAGGAGATACTCCATAACACCTAGTTTCATCAGTACACCAGGAATATCTTTACAGAAAACAATGTTAAGTTGGTCGTTAAAAAAGTGGTACAAATTCTTTATTGTGAGCTCTGTAAAAAGTGATTTTATTGCCATGCTGCAAAAGATCTTGATCTTTCCGTTATGATGCCAATACTTTGGAAGATTCCTTGGATAAGCTAAGGTTCCTTCTTAAGTCACTAGGATTCTGCTGGTCAAATAATACTGGGATGGAAGAGTATGCAAAGTCTTGGTCATCATCATCAACATCAGTAAATTCTTTGTAATCATGCTGGTCCTTGCCTGAATCCTCATCAGTAGAGAGATCAGGCAACTTATTAAACTCAGGAATAGGAATACCATATCTATGAGCTACTGGCTTAATTGCTGACAAAACTTTAATAACTCAAAAAATTTGGACTTCTTTTTATTTACCCCTGTCATATCTATAGAGCAGAAGTAACATTTGTCAACATTATTTGTAGGCTCCTGCCAAACTGTTTGTTTTGAAATCTCATTGAATGTCTGGTTCCCCTTGTTGATTGCCTCAAACATTCTACACATTTCTTGCAAACAACACAAGAAACTCATGGTTTGTCTTAGTCTGCTAACTTTATTTCAAAATATGCATAATATGGTATTCATACAAAGTCTGTTATAGACTTTCGGTTGTCAACAGTTTTTTATTCACCACAAATGTAACAAAAGCAATCAGGATGCATTCTGCAAAATCTTGATCTCATTATTCATCTAATCAATTAAAAAATTGAATTCTAATTGAACATTTTCCGCATCCACCTGACAAAAAGCAGATATCACAAGAAAATTGATATGTGCAAGTGAGCATTTTGCTGCCAAGTATGAGTAAAACACTTAGTGACCATGTCAAACACATAAAGCCACAAATTAACACTACCAAAAGTACCATAGACCTAAGACTTCTATTTTCATGATCAGCTATATTATAAAACACTTTCTTCACCAGTGATCTTTATTGGTGATAGATTTAATGCTCAGTTTTTGTTCTCCTGATCTCTGGCACTCTTCTTTCTAATCTATCCAACCAGTTCCCTTTTTTGCCTCGTCCTTGCCCTTTTTTACCATTTTGCCATTAACCTTTTATATTAACTCATACCAAATTTAGTTGTAGTCATTTATCCAGTTTTTTTTAAATATCTTAACTGTGTTGGTGAACTAAAGAATTAAATGAGGATACCACTAAAAAGTTCCTGTATATCTGATACAATGCAAATACATTGTGGGATCTCCTTGAGAAATCCAGGCCTTAATTTTTCAGTTTAACTTAAAGATGCAAGAGAGTTACAAGTGTAGTGTAGTATTTGTAAGAATCATCCAACTGATATGAAACACTTCAAACCTTTAGGAGCTCAAAAGTATAAGCATTAAACATGCATCAATTTGTTGGAAAACAGAGTCAATTTTGATTTAAGTAACTGCAAAATGAAGTCACTTCTTAGATTTCTCCTCTCCCTCTTTAGAAATTATGTCATAGTGATCTGTTTGTTACTATATTGTCGGAAAATTGTATCCTTACTAATGAAAAGCCCAATTTTTAAGTTCTAAACAACACGTTTTAGATGCATAATTTTATTATGCATCAAAAATGTCCTTTCCACCAGTACCCAATTTGTAAGTTCTAAGCAACATGTTTTAGATGCAGAATTTTATTATGTTGCAATGAAGTTGATGCATTGAAAGTTTAACTGCAGCCTGTCAATCAATTTGACCATCAGCTGCATTGAAATAACAAACTACTAAAATGATCCATAAATTTGAAATTACAACAATAGTGCCTATCAATAAATGGTATTATGAAGCCAATGAAAGCTATGTTGGAATATAAGCTGACAGAACAATAGATACAAATGGGACCAAAGGCACTTGGCTTGAAATTAAGAACAACTTGATAAAACTTTAGTTTTTAGTCATAAAAACAACATTGGGACCATATTAGCACTTTCTCTTTCCTCAATACAGCTGGCATAACTAACTTAGTATTCTTTTCTTACCATTTCTTCATTCCAATTAAAAGTACTTTAACAATTGTTAATTTTCACGTAATGGTTCAAAAAGGATGACAGGGCAAGATGAAGAGGAGATCTTTTGGTTATTACCCCAGTTCACCTCAGGGAGACCCCACATTGCCTTTTTGCACTAAAGCAGTGCTTGTGTTTTCCATTTTTACTGCTGTAGAAATGCTATATATGTTTATCAAAAACAATACTTTGATTTTGCATAGGATAATATTATTTGTTACACCCAGTGGTTAACTCCATTTTGAAAAATGGATTTGGGGTTGAACCCTAGTGCTTGCCAAATTTCAAGCATATTTGAAAAAATCATTCCCTGAAGAAGGCAGCAAATGCGTATTGAATCCTGATTTGAATACTTCTGTCTTTGTTGGTTAAAAACATCTTCTGCTTCAAAATAATAGAAATATGAGTCTTTGAAAGGTGTCTCAAAGACCACAGTTCTTTCTTCAGACAATCTCCTTCTGTCTACCCCACCACTGAGGAGAATTACAAATATCGGCATTAAAATCATCATAAGCATGGTAAAAACCAGAGCTATTGCACTAGTAAGTGAAAGAGTACATCAGTTTTGCCTTAAGGCATTCAGCTGCATTTAAACAAAAACAAAGAAAGAAATTTATTCGCCGCACGACTGTCTCTCTGTCTCTCTCTCTCTCTCTCTCTCTCTCTCTCTCTCTCTCTCTCTCTCTCTCTCTCTCTCTCCCCCTCTCCTCCCCCTCTTCCCCCCTCTCT
>RDPX01000054.1:499877-520053 GCA_003991215.1 Morbakka virulenta
CCCTCCCTCTCTCTCTCTCTCTCTCTCTCTCTCTCTCTCTCTCTCTCTCTCTCTCTCTCTCTCTCTCTCAATCTCTCTCTCCCTCCCTCCCCCTCTCTCTCTCCCTCCCTCCCTCTCTCAGGTGACATGACCTGCTAGGACATTGATGATTACGGCATCATGGATTTTCACATCATTCGGCCCTTTGTTGTAGTTAACAGTTCTCTCTTCGCTACTTTCGTCCATCTGCTTATGCCTCCTATGTATGTTATTCTTTGTCAGTTCCTGCCTCGTTTTCCGTTGACCTTGGCGGTCACACTAACTTGTTTTAGCATTTCCTCCCGCCTTACATGGATGCTTTCCAGAAGATAACGTTTTGTTGCTGCTGTCTTCCAACTCTTCTTCATTTGTTAATCTTTCTGCTTAAGATACTCTCATCATTAGCCTGAGAAACCACATTTCTGTTGCTTCTATTCGTTTATCTGTTCTTTGCGACAAGGTCCACCGTTCGCTGCCACATCTGGGGATGGAAAACACGTAGCAGTTCAGCATTCTGATGTTAGCCATCAGAGAAATTTTAGAAAACAAAACTTTTTTAAGAAGTCTGAAATAGTTTTGCTATTAGTCTTTCGCATTGAAAGAGAAATGGAGACAATTGCTAGAGCAAATTTTATAAAGGTATTTTGTGGTGCAAAGTTTTGCGATTGCCGTCAGTGAAAGGTTAATTTGAGGCATACATACGGTTTTTTACTGAAGTACTTTAAAACATGGCTGTTATTATGCGTGGCGAAAGGCGTTGAATTTTTCCTTGCTGTCATAGTAAAAAAGACAAGTGGGATGACAGGTATTTAGTATGTGGTTTTATTTATTGAAAAATACAGTTTGAATGACCTCAACTGGGAGTATCTACAAGGCACCTGACCTATCATACATGGCTAAAATGACATTTCACGTGATGCAATAATGTGGTGTAAGGCTCTTCGCATGTTCCAGGTCATTGTGATCATGGAAATAGCTTTTCAGTGACAGCCAGTAAAAATAATCTTCACGTAGAGATAAACATCTGAAGAGACCTTATTCTGAAGTTTTTTATTTTTTAGAAAAATGATGTAACACAATAAACTACAGTGTATAAAATACATGTTTGCTAGAACTGTATGAAGAATTGCCTTTGCAATAGTTTTTCAGTGCCCTACCCAATATGGAGTGGAAAGTAGGCAAGTGGCAAGTAGAAAGAGAAACACCTTTATACTTTAGCTATAGCTTTGTCACCTTTGTTTAAATGTAAAAATCGTTTGCTAAGTTAAAGATTAGAACTCTTGTCAAACCTCAATGAGAACGAGTTTTATAAAGCGATTTGGAACAGGTTTGTGGGTATTCTGTAATGGATGTTGTGACGAGGTTTTTAGTTTCCTGCGTGTAGACACAGACCGTAATGGGTCACATTCTTATGTAACTTTAATGAATTTGAATTGTACACATACGTGTGTATGGAACATGAATTTAACTACACAAGTTTATGTCATGACTAATGGATACCTGGATAATCCCAAATTTTGGGGCGTATAAATTATGTAATATTTTTTGGTATATTATACCAGGCAAGAGTATTGTTATGTCGGGAATCCTGATCCTAGCAATAGCCCTGTGCCGAAACTATTCAAAAAAATGAATGAAAATGCATTTTTTACCATGTATATATGCCTATTTTTAGTAACATAAAGTTATCATAATTAATTCAAACCCTTTCTTTGTAAGTATATCTAGTTTCTACTAAGTGTGTCGCACGTTTTACTCCTAATTTAATTTGTACACAAAAGCTGAAACTCTCTCCCTTCATACTAAACCCCCGAAGTACAGAATTTCCCACTAAAAATGGTTACAACAAATACTTAAGTGTCAATGGTTTGTTGGGATTCCCCGAACGTTTGTATGACGTCAAGTATTATGCCGTAACAACATTTCTCAGTTGTTCTTTAGCATGAACGCAGGCATAACTTCTGTATTTTCAAACCATTGTTCTGTATACAAAAAATACGTAATGCTGATGCAGTTTCCGTTAGAGGGCTTTTCGACAGTTATTAGATAATTTTACCTCCTTTCTTCGTATCTGATGCGATGGCTTTATCTCACAATTCTTTTAGGGTACACCTGCCTGTACCTATTCGAAGGGTTTTTAATTGATAGCATGTATGGTTAAAACTCGGGTCATATTTCTGGTATAGAATCCTATACATTAAATAGTAATAGAGGAAACAGAATTCAGAGAGGATAAATAGAAAGTACGCAATGGCCCATGAATAACAAAACGTATTCGTGCCTTTTAAAGCCCATTTTTGGTAAGGAACTTGCTGTTTGTTGGCCAAGAGTCATTGTGCAAGCAGACAAGACCCTCCAGTCATGTAGTCATTAGTCATGAGCCCAAAACTCAAGATTCAAAGAAGAAAGGCAAGAGCCCTAACTTAGCCTTGTCAAAAGGCCGAGTATCTGACCAAGTACTCGGTATTTCAATGATGACACCCTCAGTAAATGGTAAGAACATTTTCCCTTTCACAGAATTCCTTCTTTGAAATACCCAGGGGGATACAGAAGTTAGGAAAGAGGGAAAGAAAGCAATTTCGTACACGATAAATACCAAAGCTTACATGCGGCCTGCCTAAGCCGCCTCGCTAATAGACAAGTTGCGCTTTGCTAAACGAGAACCAGCGTCTGAAGCAGACAATTCCAACCAGCCATTCCGGTATGGACCCGAAATTCAAGAAGTGAACAAGAAGGGCAAGGGTCTTGACTAGATACTAATGAGAATTCCAAGACCAACGGAACCTCATAATCCTGAATATATGACTTGATAAAGAAGTTTCTTAAGGCTAGTCACTTAACGTTTGTACTGATACTACATAGATGCAGCTTCCAATACTCAGGAAGTGAAATTTAAAACGACCCANTACATGCGGCCTGCCTAAGCCGCCTCGCTAATAGACAAGTTGCGCTTTGCTAAACGAGAACCAGCGTCTGAAGCAGACAATTCCAACCAGCCATTCCGGTATGGACCCGAAATTCAAGAAGTGAACAAGAAGGGCAAGGGTCTTGACTAGATACTAATGAGAATTCCAAGACCAACGGAACCTCATAATCCTGAATATATGACTTGATAAAGAAGTTTCTTAAGGCTAGTCACTTAACGTTTGTACTGATACTACATAGATGCAGCTTCCAATACTCAGGAAGTGAAATTTAAAACGACCCAGATAACTGGCCACCCTTAAGAAACTGTTTTGCTTATGTGACACATTAGGGTATTCAGATCCCATATTATTTTGCATAACCAACCTTACTGGACTGCCCGCTTCGTTTCCTAGCAAGTTTTCTAGCATTTTTCTAACAAGGCCAATGTAGTTAACCAAGATTTACTCTCCATTAGTAGGAGGATACAGTAACGTACAAGGGATTTGATATCAAAGGATTACTGAGTTCCAGAAATTACATGGAGTAAAATGGACTGATCGGCATGTGTTCGAGGTAGCTCACAGCGTCGACTTTGCTTTCCCAATCACCTTAGGGTCATACGTCTCTAGTGAATTGGCATTTATTTTTTCACGTTTACTGTTCTGGCATTGTAGACCCCTTATGTATTACTTAGATTTTTATGGTCGTTGCAGGAAGAATTTCAGAAATTGTTCTTAACATTTGGGGATGCAGAGTTTATTTATTTGAGGAGCTTTGGAAAACGTGTTTTAGTGGACTATAAGATGCCTGAGTCTGCTGCAATGGCAAAAGTTGCTCTCCATTTTAAGGATTTCAAAGAACAAGAACTGAAGGTTTATTTTAAAATGGTAAGTTTTTGTGAAGCACATGAACTCGTTAAATGTTCTATTGATTGCTTGTATCATTTAATCTATTGGTGTCACATTGAGGTGGATGAGTGGCAAAGAAGCCTGGCAATAAGAAGAAAGGGCCTTCTGTACTTCCAACACAAGGCTCTTAAATGCCAAACATACTTTTTTTCAAACAGTGACTAATTACAAGGTCCAAAAATTTTTTTCTGAAGTGAGCTAGATTTGGTTTTGGCAATCACTTTATATTTTTATTTTTTTGAAATAGCACTCTTTTCCCTATCCCTGACTTAATTCTGGCATCGAAAGCTTGTCCATACCTTGGCACTTATAACGTAGGAAAAAATTAGGCGCAATACTTCCTGAGCTGCGGTAAATCTGAACCCGGAAACTTGCATTATTAGTTAATGGCTAACCATCCATCTTAGTACTGTATAGATTTTGGAGAAAAAAAAATTAAAATTGATGATAATTAATACATTAATTGTAAGCTTCTGCGTTAAGGCAAGTCATAGCTTAAAATATAGCCTTTTGACCGGACAGACTTAAGCGTGACAGGCGTGACGTTTTCAAGAAGGAGCATTTGTTATAGAAAAGTCATTACTTTTAGAAGTAAGTGATGATTATGGGAGGTCAGTAAAAGTTCTTTTTTTTCACTTGAAAAGTATGAGGTTAAAAACGTTTCTCGGATTGTACGGATGGCTTTGCCCAGTTGGTTTTTTTAAACCTCCATAGGTAAATGCATTTAAAATCTGCTCTTTCAAATGTAGGAAGTTGAAATGTTGTTGGTAATAATTGTTGTATTTAATTGAAAAATTGATGTCCGGAATTAAAATCGCGTTTTTATGGACAAAAGCTCTGGCAGGTACTTGTCGAGACCCAGACGACTGACGAGTGCAAGCACGGTAGCTTTCGTCCTCCAATAAATGTGTTTTTAATTGCAATATTTAAGTACTAGGAAAAATCGACTGAGTTCTGGAAAAAATGTTGATAAAGTTAGGTCTAGAACCTCCTATTTCTCTGCTGTTCGACTGCAAATTACAAATAGATGGCTTTCTTTTTGTTTCATGATGAATGAACAGAAAACCCATGTACTGTGGTATAGGTTTCAAAATGACGTGAAAACTTTGTATTCCTCAATCCACAGTTGCCAATGCTTTTCATGGTAAGAGGAAAACGTGAAAGTGGTTTAATCTATACAGTGCTATAAACTATTCCATTTTTGCCCATGATTTGCCCATGTTATGTTCATGTTTAATTTGTTTTCCTTCCGCGTTCCGAGTAGGGGCTAGATTTCCCAGGGTGATGAATGAAACCCGTCTGTTCTTATGGCCTTGACCTCTATTTGTATGGATTTTGGTGAAATACCCACCGACATATATCCTGGGCGTGAGTAGCGCAATGAAATGGAATGTTAAGCTACGAAATTCAGCTGGTCCACAGCACCTAAAGCTCGGCTGATACAGCAATGCCCCCTATGAAAACCAAAGTGCTAGTGCGACGCCATTTTGCTGGAACTTTTATTCTACATATTTTTGCGTTTTATTTTCCAAATTCTACCCACCTGTAAATTTTATCTTATTATTTTGTAGCTCTTGTTATTCCTTTTATCATTTTAGCAAATATCAAAGAGCTCATCCAGTACATTACATCCACCAAAGCCACAAAAGCAGTTTCTTATTTCACCACCGGCATCCCCTCCAGTCGGATGGGAACCGGTCCATGAAGGTATCCCAGTAATTAACTACGATTTACTAGCAGCAGTCTCGTCAATGGCACCAGATCAGACCCATGAAATTCATGCGGAAACCGCCATGACACCCGGTATCGTCGTTCATTGTTGTGAAAATCCGGTAAATGAAGGCGAGGAGAACGAATTTCGACCAATGAGATCACTGCCTCGTAATGTCGTGCAAACATCAAGACCTCCTCTTCCAGAATAAAATGTCACGGAAATTAAGTTATTATACGTTCACTCCCCGACTGAAAGAAAGAGGACCCTCTGTAAAAGTTGGTTAGCTCTTGCTACAAGTTTTGTCCAGGAAGTTAATATCTTTATGCATTGAAAATGGGTTTTGGTGATAAGTGCAAAATCTGGATGTAGAACAATTTCCGCTCATCATCCGTTTCGACGGAGTAGGTTCTGCTATATTTGTAATGATAATCAAGAGGACGTTAGACAGTTAACGTTTTGTAAATAGTTGTTAAATCTTTTACATAAAAGGTGTGATCCGTAAAAGTTACTTAATATATGAACCACTTATCTAACTGGTTTCTTTGCGAACAAGGGGACGTATTTTGTGTGACAAGCGATATTGGTAAAGCAGAAGAATAGTACAAAGGAAATGAAGTTTATTATTTTGCAATCGTTATTGTCATCTCACTTTTTTTCATGAGATGTGGCCTTGACGACAACAAAGAAATTATTATTTACTTTGGTCTTCATATGTTTATTAATCTCTCTCTTTTTTCATTTTTTTATGTGAACTTAATGGAAAGTTTATACATATGTTCCACACTTATACGTAAAGCTTTATTTAAATACACTTCGATGTCTGTAAGCTGTAGGTCATGGTTATTGGTATTGACCTTCATTTTGGAGTTACATTGTGTAAAGAAATGCATGTAAAAATTATATACAAGGTTAAGCTGAAATAGGCACAAGCAACACAGATTGTTTCGAAGTTATGGAATGCCAAGGACAAAAGGAAGTGGAGAGAAGGAGTCTACTGTGGTGACCCCTAACGGGAAAAGCCAAAAGAAAAAGAAGAGGTTCGAAGGGATGAGAGTTAAAATAGACATAGAATTTTGTAGGATTAATTGTGTTGGAGACAGGAAACAGAGAGATTCGTTATATGTGGCCGTTGTTTCTATTTATTGACTAAATGGTTATTTGTAAAAGTTACATTGACTTAAGTCCAGTACCAGCAGAACTAAGGAGTTCAACTTATTTTTATTGTAAAGTGGTTTTGCAATAACTAGAACGTTTTGGAATCCCAGAGCTAAGAGTGCGTAGCACGTCGCAATTGCGATAAGCGTATTTTTAACACTGGTAACATTTTTAATGTAGTATGCTCGATCAGTTCGATTAATAGAAAGCCCTAAAATTTATTGTGCACTCAGATGCATGGTTTGTATTGTCGTAAATGGTGTTTGTTAAGTTATAAGTTCTTTTGTAATTAGTGTGTGTGTATGTATGTATGTATATATATATATATATATATATATATATATATATGGTCTTTCGTCTACATGGAAAGGTAAGTTTGCATTTCCTTCATGAGCTCGTCATCTCTCATTATGTTTACCCTAAGTGTAACGAATACAAAACTTATGATATAGTAATTGGTAAACTTGAAATATCTTAATGTCGATAAGTTTTTTCCAGGTGACATGGTGATTTCCCACATACACACAGCTGTAAAATGTAAGATACACATGTACAGGTACATTTTGAGTGGAGACATTCTCTTCAGGACTTCTCTTTTGCTAACAAGAAACTGTGGTTTGTGAAAAAAGGATGTTGAACATCAATAAATAATTTTTCCTCGGCCTTACAAATGCTCAAGGTAACAGAAAAACAGTCGAGCTTCCCTCGTGATTATTTAGATAAGAAGTGACTCAACCCATAAAATATCGTGCCTTTGGTTTCGAGATCTTTTTTTAAGAAGAGGGAAGTAATTTCGACCTTGGCCAGTTTGTTAATCCAAATACAGCATTGAAAATTATTGCAGGGCCAACAGAGGCCAATATAGCAGTGGTCAAACCGCAGTAAAATCCGTTCGATGTGTAGATTTTTGGCTAATTCATCAGCTTAACGAATAAACTTCATTTGAACGTGAAATATGAGTATAGTATCTCTTTTTAAATGGTCCAGTCTCGAACGTGTACCCCCGTAAGGATATTGCTGTAATTTGCGGCCTCCCGTTGACTTGCACTTTTCCCTTGTACCGCATGACCTGATAGATAGATACTGAAAATTGATTAAAAGACATAAAGTTATATAGACATNGCGTTTTATTTTCCAAATTCTACCCACCTGTAAATTTTATCTTATTATTTTGTAGCTCTTGTTATTCCTTTTATCATTTTAGCAAATATCAAAGAGCTCATCCAGTACATTACATCCACCAAAGCCACAAAAGCAGTTTCTTATTTCACCACCGGCATCCCCTCCAGTCGGATGGGAACCGGTCCATGAAGGTATCCCAGTAATTAACTACGATTTACTAGCAGCAGTCTCGTCAATGGCACCAGATCAGACCCATGAAATTCATGCGGAAACCGCCATGACACCCGGTATCGTCGTTCATTGTTGTGAAAATCCGGTAAATGAAGGCGAGGAGAACGAATTTCGACCAATGAGATCACTGCCTCGTAATGTCGTGCAAACATCAAGACCTCCTCTTCCAGAATAAAATGTCACGGAAATTAAGTTATTATACGTTCACTCCCCGACTGAAAGAAAGAGGACCCTCTGTAAAAGTTGGTTAGCTCTTGCTACAAGTTTTGTCCAGGAAGTTAATATCTTTATGCATTGAAAATGGGTTTTGGTGATAAGTGCAAAATCTGGATGTAGAACAATTTCCGCTCATCATCCGTTTCGACGGAGTAGGTTCTGCTATATTTGTAATGATAATCAAGAGGACGTTAGACAGTTAACGTTTTGTAAATAGTTGTTAAATCTTTTACATAAAAGGTGTGATCCGTAAAAGTTACTTAATATATGAACCACTTATCTAACTGGTTTCTTTGCGAACAAGGGGACGTATTTTGTGTGACAAGCGATATTGGTAAAGCAGAAGAATAGTACAAAGGAAATGAAGTTTATTATTTTGCAATCGTTATTGTCATCTCACTTTTTTTCATGAGATGTGGCCTTGACGACAACAAAGAAATTATTATTTACTTTGGTCTTCATATGTTTATTAATCTCTCTCTTTTTTCATTTTTTTATGTGAACTTAATGGAAAGTTTATACATATGTTCCACACTTATACGTAAAGCTTTATTTAAATACACTTCGATGTCTGTAAGCTGTAGGTCATGGTTATTGGTATTGACCTTCATTTTGGAGTTACATTGTGTAAAGAAATGCATGTAAAAATTATATACAAGGTTAAGCTGAAATAGGCACAAGCAACACAGATTGTTTCGAAGTTATGGAATGCCAAGGACAAAAGGAAGTGGAGAGAAGGAGTCTACTGTGGTGACCCCTAACGGGAAAAGCCAAAAGAAAAAGAAGAGGTTCGAAGGGATGAGA
Source organism: Morbakka virulenta (assembly GCA_003991215.1). Taxonomy (NCBI): domain Eukaryota; kingdom Metazoa; phylum Cnidaria; class Cubozoa; order Carybdeida; family Carukiidae; genus Morbakka; species Morbakka virulenta. The sequence goes on from RDPX01000054.1 coordinate 508,953, forward strand.
GTTAAAATAGACATAGAATTTTGTAGGATTAATTGTGTTGGAGACAGGAAACAGAGAGATTCGTTATATGTGGCCGTTGTTTCTATTTATTGACTAAATGGTTATTTGTAAAAGTTACATTGACTTAAGTCCAGTACCAGCAGAACTAAGGAGTTCAACTTATTTTTATTGTAAAGTGGTTTTGCAATAACTAGAACGTTTTGGAATCCCAGAGCTAAGAGTGCGTAGCACCTCGCAATTGCGATAAGCGTATTTTTAACACTGGTAACATTTTTAATGTAGTATGCTCGATCAGTTCGATTAATAGAAAGCCCTAAAATTTATTGTGCACTCAGATGCATGGTTTGTATTGTCGTAAATGGTGTTTGTTAAGTTATAAGTTCTTTTGTAATTAGGGTGTGTGTATGTATGTGTATATATATATATATATATATAGTCTTTCGTCTACATGGAAAGGTAAGTTTGCATTTCCTTCATGAGCTCGTCATCCCTCATTAAGTTTACCCTAAGTGTAACGAATACAAAACTTATGATATAGTAATTGGTAAACTTGAAATATCTTAATGTCGATAAGTTTTTTCCAGGTGACATGGTGATTTCCCACATACACACAGCTGTAAAATGTAAGATACACATGTACAGGTACATTTTGAGTGGAGACATTCTCTTCAGGACTTCTCTTTTGCTAACAAGAAACTGTGGTTTGTGAAAAAAGGATGTTGAACATCAATAAATAATTTTTCCTCGGCCTTACAAATGCTCAAGGTAACAGAAAAACAGTCGAGCTTCCCTCGTGATTATTTAGATAAGAAGTGACTCAACCCATAAAATATCGTGCCTTTGGTTTCGAGATCTTTTTTTAAGAAGAGGGAAGTAATTTCGACCTTGGCCAGTTTGTTAATCCAAATACAGCATTGAAAATTATTGCAGGGCCAACAGAGGCCAATATAGCAGTGGTCAAACCGCAGTAAAATCCGTTCGATGTGTAGATTTTTGGCTAATTCATCAGCTTAACGAATAAACTTCATTTGAACGTGAAATATGAGTATAGTATCTCTTTTTAAATGGTCCAGTCTCGAACGTGTACCCCCGTAAGGATATTGCTGTAATTTGCGGCCTCCCGTTGACTTGCACTTTTCCCTTGTACCGCATGACCTGATAGATAGATACTGAAAATTGATTAAAAGACATAAAGTTATATAGACATATTTATTATTATATACAAGCTCAAATTAATTGGTCACAGGAAAACCTTGTCTACCACCCTGAAGACAGATGTTGACTGAGGAACACAGTCATTTTATCAAGTAGGATACGATTGAAATAAAATCAAAGGAAACGGAATTTTAATTTTTAAGCTTGCTGAAATACAATAATAAAAAATTAAGTTCTTGTTTTATTTACTTTGAAATAAGTACCCATTCTATTAAGCGTGCTCGGTTATGGACTGTATTTGAGCAAGCACTTAAAACAAAATCAAGAAATGTGGTGTTTTTATTTTTATTTAATGTCAATTGGTAGTCCGTTTTCTTGCACCTAATTTGCAGCTTTTTTACCCCACTTTTAAGATGTTGAACGTGTTATTATTAGTAGTAATTTGGTGTAGATTGTTAAGCGGACTCGAAATACTTATGTGTATTTTTTTTCACCATTATTTCAATCCAGCTGGTATTAATCGGTATTTCTCTTGTCGGATTTTTGTGGGTTGTAAACTTACGCTCTCTGATACTTTGCTGTAAACTTTGGAAGGATGTTGATTAATCAAGGTCAGTGTGTGTACATCTACTTGTTTTCACCAATAGCTTTACCACCTTGGTGTTCATTTGTTCCTCTCCCGCGAAACTATTAGCAATGTTTCAAGAACTCCAGTTGATTTTTTTTTAAATCACCATTTGCTTTATATTTGTCTTGTTTTGTGCCACGCTTGCCACACTGATCGACCCATTTTATCAACTTTTCATTCTTTCTGATACTTAAATGTAAATTGCAAGGAAGACTCATAACATCGATTTGTACTTTTCATTTTATGTGCCACGTGTCCCATTTTTGTTTGAGCACAAATAGGTTAATTATTTACGTAATGTACAATAAGCGCATAAGTCAAAAAAATGCGTAGTTGCGGCACTAGATGTTTCGAACTTATAAATTTTCCTTCCCCGTTGCCCAGTCAATTTAACTAGCTTGACCAGCCTGGTAAACACTCGGTTTACGCGCGAATAAGTTTTGTATTTTAGGGTACCTCAGTTGTTTTGACTCATAAATAATGAACCATGCGTGCAATTGGAATATGATTTCTAAATGAAGTGTTTAAGTGAACGGCGGGCATCAGGGGCAAATTATGATTTGGCAGAAATTACGCATATTTTTTTCGGTGGATCTTGGAGTGAAATTTGTATCGGAGTTGTATATGAAACCGGCAATCGAGTGCTGAAAACTTCTTAAGTTCAAATGAGTTTATAAAGATTTTAAAAGAAATTCTTAATTTCGAACACAAAATGAGAATGGATCGCCGTTAATTTTTTATATCCTGTTTTTTATGTAGTAAAAGCAATCTATTTAAATCGAAACGTTTGTGGTGTAAAGCAAAGAAAGACGAAGTTAACAGAAGAGGTAGTCAACTGACACTGAAAAAAAAAACACGTTTTGCAGAATTCTTGGAGGAGGTAAATTAGCAGTTTGAGGGAGGATTAGCAGGCAATCTATTTACTTAACAATGTATCCCCCCAATTGGTTGCGTTTTGATTTTATTGCTCATTGCAGGACCTTTGGTGTAAAGGCATACCATTGCGAATATTAAATTATTTCATGGTTCCACGCGGTATTAAACCTCCCAGAAACCCCCCCTGGTTGTGTAGCTGTCTTCTTTATATTCGTGATTTTCTTCCCTTCAGGCAAGATCCTTTGTTTTTCATGAAATCGTTTACTGTTGCTTAAAAGTGTAACAAGGCGCTGAAGGGTGGATACCGGGAAATATTTCAGATTACATTTGTTGCTGTAGTTCGTAATCAGTGCAGATGTTTGGGGACTTGACACCACCTTCTCGCGGTGTTCCCTGTTAAGCTGTCTACTTGAATCTACACTTCAAGCCAAGTCAGTGAACTGTGTCATTAGACAATCTACTATTGATATCCAAACGAATCTCCATTACGAATCTCAGTGTACTACAATTGAATGTCGAGGGTCTGACAGCCTTCAAAAATACTGTGATTGAGCAACTGATTCTCACCCATAAACCCGATGTGATACTCCTCCAGGAGACGCACTGTGATACCCAGAGACTACTGAAATTACCAGGCTATGTCCTGGCTGACCACATAGCGAGCAAAGTGCATGGCACCGCATCCTTTGTTAAGCGCACTGTACCGTTCCAAAAACTAATGAAGAGTGCACCACAACAAGACACTGAATTGATTGCCATCCGCGTAGCTGGTACTACTGTTGTGGATGAATACAAACCTCTTCCAGCTGAACTCGGTCCACAGACGATGCCAGACCTTGTTAAGCCCACTCTTTTTGCTGGTGACTTCAATAGCCACCACACCGAATGGGTATACAGTAGGAATGGCAAGAATGAAACCACTCTTGTTGAATGGGCAAGTCGTACTAATCATCTGGTATACGACCCGAAACAACCGAAAACTTTTAGGTCCGGGACATGGAAAACTGAAACTAACCCTGATCTCTGCTAGTGGAATGGACCACTTCCTGCACCCCGTAGAACTGTCCTAGGACATTTCCCCAGCTCTCAACACCGACCATGAATAATCAACACCCACATACCAATTGATACCAAAACACCTTCGCGCCCAGCTCCAAGATGGAACTTCCGCAAGGCAGATTGGCCCAAGTATGCAGAACTAGTTGATCCTGCTGTACCCAACCTACCAACACCAGAGAGTGATAACATCAATGAAACCTATGAAGCTTTTACCAAAACCATCCTGACAGTTGCCCATGAAACCATCCCTAGAGGAAAGAGGAAGCAATACATCCCATGCTGGGACAGTCACTGTGAAGATCTTCTACGGTCAATCAGCTCTTCTACTGATGACTCAGCTAGAACTGCACACACAAATAAATTTAAAGAACACCTGAATAATTTGAACGTTGGCTTGAAACCGTGGAACAGATGGATATGACTCACTCTAGTCGAGAGGCATGGGCCGTCATAAAGCGCCTTACTGAGGAAGGGAAACCACCTCGACAGTCTCCTGTGAGAGCCAATGCCATTGCAAGTGTCCTCGTAGCAAATGGGAAATGCCCTCGTACTGATAAAGAGCTAGAAAAGACGGTTAAAGCCACAGGCTCAAAATTGATGAACTCACCAACAGCTAACATGAACCTGTCCGCTGATTTAACTGATGACGAACTCGAACTAGCTTTCAAGAAGATAAAGACTAACAAAGCTGCCGGTGCAGATAAAATATACCCAAAGCACGTTCTCAAGCTGGGCCCAGATCCCCTGAGGTGGGTGAAAGATGTTCTGTCACTGCGCTTCTTCCTGCAAACTCCCAACCATTTGGAAAAGAGCTAACGTCCTCGCAATCATCAAACAGGTCTTTCAGACTTACCATCCCCAAACCTGGAAAAGAAATGAATGGTCCTAAAGCATACCGCCCCATATCACTATTATTAGTGGTCTATAAACTTCATGAACGACTAATTCTAAACCAAATTGCCCCTACCGTAGATATCCAGCTCCTTCAAGAGCAGGCAGGGTTTCCAACAAATCGCTCTACCCTCTACCGTGTGGCCTCCTTGGTCACGGACATAGAATATGCATTCGACAAAAAGGAACGAATGGGCCTAGTTTTTGTCGATCTGACTGCGGCGTATGACACTGTTTGGTACACCGGTCTAAAACTAAAGCTTCTCTTCACTATCCTAGACAGAAAACTTGTGACTTTCATCATGGAAATGATAACAACAGGTATTTCAGACTTACCAGCCCCAGTGGTGAAACAAGCAGAACAAAGCTTCTGTATAATGGTGTTCCACAGGGCTCAGTGCAACCCCCCACTTTGTTCAATATTTATATTGCTGACATGCCACCAACAATTGCAGAAAAATACATGTATGCAGATGATCTCGCCTTGGCTTACCCTGCCACTAATATGTAGAGAATCCAAAACTCCCCTACAAATGATATGGCATCCATTTCATCGTACTTTCAACAGTGGCGCCTGAAACTAAGTATCCAAAAAACTACCGGCTCACTCTTTCACCTAAACACCAATGATGCTGAAGCCAAGCTCAGGGTAACCGTTGATGGGAAACATTTACCTTTTGAAAAACATCCGAAGTACCTTGGCATCACTTTTGACAGAAGCCTCACATTCAAGTGTCGTATGGGGATCTGACTTTACTACCCTCAGATCATCCACACTTGCGGTAGTATATGCTCCAGCTGAATACTGCCTACCGGTATGGAAAAGGAGTGCACACACCCAAAAGTTAGACAGTGTTCTAAACTCTGCCCTAAGACTCATCAGTGGATGTCCCACCTTCACACTGAAGGAATCCATGCACGTCATGGCTGGCATCCCGCCACACTACATCAGACGGTAATCTATCATGCTGGATTTAGCAAACAAGTGTGAGAGCGAAGGCCATTCCATGCATGAACTTGTCAGCAAATACCCCAACACTAAACGGCTCCGTAGTAGAAATCCTCTCTCTCTAAAACTCAGAGCGATAAAGCACAAAGCAGATGGGCTATTCCCAGCGGTCTGGCAAGCTGTAAGATGGTTGGATGAATGGGAGAATACAACTACCCCACTACGAGACTATGTCCCCGCACCAAACGCCCACCTGGCCGGGCACAAGCTTCCAAGGAAGATCTGGGTAAACTTCAACAGGCTGAGGTCAGGCTATGGTAACTTTGATAGCTGGCAGCACAATATCGCACAGTCCAGTAGCCCCTCATGCCAATGCGGAGATAGCAACCAAACCCCAAAACGCATAATCAATGACTGTGCCACCTTCAAACTACCTGGGGGTGCGGGAGCGCTGAGAGAGCAGCCACTGAGTGATGAGCTACAGCAATGGCTGCAGATAAGGAATGGTAGAGAAGTCATACGAAAGAAGAAGAAGAAGAAGAAGAAGAAGTGCAGATGTTAACGGATAGTAAAGAAATATTAAATCTGGTGAGAAGATTTTGTCACTGCTTCCGGGTTTTTTCAAAAATGCCTCATTAAGCATCATATGGTACAGATAACTGTTTTTATTCTTAAACCACGAGTCCAAAATTGCAAATGAGTTATTTCGTGGAATTTTCCAAGCGAAATGTTTAAAAAATGAAAGAAAAGTAATCTCCCTTTACCCTACTTTTTCGTATATGNTGGGAGAATACAACTACCCCACTACGAGACTGGGAGAATACAACTACCCCACTACGAGACTATGTCCCCGCACCAAACGCCCACCTGGCCGGGCACAAGCTTCCAAGGAAGATCTGGGTAAACTTCAACAGGCTGAGGTCAGGCTATGGTAACTTTGATAGCTGGCAGCACAATATCGCACAGTCCAGTAGCCCCTCATGCCAATGCGGAGATAGCAACCAAACCCCAAAACGCATAATCAATGACTGTGCCACCTTCAAACTACCTGGTGGTGCGAGAGCGCTGAGAGAGCAGCCACTGAGTAATGAGCTACAGCAATGGCTGCAGATAAGGAATGGTAGAGAAGTCATACGAAAGAAGAAGAAGAAGAAGAAGAAGAAGAAGAAGTGCAGATGTTAACGGATAGTAAAGAAATAATAAATCTGGTGAGAAGATTTTGTCACTGCTTCCGGGTTTTTTCAAAAATGCCTCATTAAGCATCATATGGTACAGATAACTGTTTTTATTCTTAAACCACGAGTCCAAAATTGCAAATGAGTTATTTCGTGGAATTTTCCAAGCGAAATGTTTAAAAAATGAAAGAAAAGTAATCTCCCTTTACCCTACTTTTTCGTATATGAAAAAATGTCTATCAATTTTTATTCTTTGCTTTTAAAAGCAGCCTAATAAATAAGAGGAAGTGTATAGACCTGTGGGTGGAAGTAGTGTTGGACGCTTTGATGCACCAGAAGGTGTTTTAATGCAGTTAAAGCTTGCGACTGCTTTATTATTTGCTCTACAATGTGCTAGTACATACGTACTTACATGTTACCGAGTGGCCACTTCCAACTACTGCCGGGGCTACTAATAACAATGTTGCAGCCAGTAAAAGGATTTTGGCCTCTTAACCTATGGCATCAAGCTGTTATATCAAAATGAGACAAGGCAGAAGATTAAAAAAGTACAGACGGTAAACTATTTCTTTATACTTGTGTTATAAAATTGGCGTTGTTTATCACGGTTTGAAATAGCTACTTCGGTAATTGCTAAATAAAATGTACGACATCCATAAACACTCGAGACAGGGAAAATATCCAGCATAAGTGTAGAAATTCTTGATTCATACTATTTACAATAGTAAAATTCTAAGAAAACCTGGTACAAGTTACATAAAAAAATATATTTAAAGACTGTATGATACGAGCATTTTCTTTTCATTCAATTAGCCTTGCTAAGTACGACTGCGCTTTAACAGAAAAGCGTTTATGATAACGTTTGGGTATACATATGAGCAGGGAATTCCATTTCATTGATAACACGAAGTTTTATCCACTGTAAAAATGGCAATTTGTTTTATTTGATATAGATGCCACAGAGTCAGTAAGTGTATCCTTTTTTGCAAATTTATCGATCTTCCTGCTTTATTATAGACAGTACAAAGTTACAATAGGCCAGCGTCCGATTTTCAAATGCTTGCACGTTAGTACCCGAGTTACATATTTTGATTTTGGGTTTTTCTGTACAAAGAAGTGAATAAGTGTAAATAATTGTAAGTATAAATAATATGCAAGTAGAAACTGAAAATGGTTCAATATTTCCAGTTTAGGTTAAAAAACACTCAGTTGCCTCCTGAGGCAATATCTTTTTTACGGGGTGTCAAAATAACTTTGTAAGGTAATGGTGCCCAAGTAGCTCCGTTTTTTCCATCGTAAATTATATTTTTTGCATTGTTTGGGTCATCAGTGAATTCAAACTCGGATAATAAATATGATAGAAATAAAAACATCTCAATTTTTGCCAGATTTTCTCCAATACAGGCACGTCTTCCCATAGAAAATGGAAGGAAGCCTTTGCTGGGTGGAACAAACTTGCCATCTTCACCAATAAATCGCTCCGGTTTGAAATTATATGGTTCATCCCATAACTCTTTATTATGATTTATGGCATAATAATTTATAATAACGGATGTTCCCACAGGGATATCGTATCCTGCAATTGTTGTATTTTCTAATGCCCTGTGAGGGATTCCCAAAGGAGCAACACTGCTCAAACGAAGGATTTCATAAATCATAGCTTCCAAAAATGGTAATTTCACTTTGTCGTTTAATGTTGGTTTAATAGTTTTTCCCAGAACTGAATCTAGTTCAGTTTGAGCCTGCTTTTGAATTTTTTCCCACTTCATTAAATAAAGTACACTCCAGTTTAAAGCTGTCGCAGTTGTTTCAGCTCCTGCTAAAAACAGGTCTCCCATCATTATAATTCTATGATCATGACTTAAAAGATGTTTCCCGTTGATGTGACTTTCGTCCGTGTGGCTAGCATGTATAAGAGCGTCTGTAAAATCTCTGATATTTGATTCATCAAACGTTTTCTCATGTATCCCAAGTTTCTTCTCTAAAACCTTATCCCGAACTTTGACAAAATCTTTGATCAGTTTAATTTGCCTAAAAGGGAAATATCGAAGTAGAGGAAACCCATCTATTATTGGTGATGATTGAATTCCTTCTAAGAACCATTCGTTTGCTTCAATTATTTGCTTAAATTCTTGGTTATCCACTTCATAACGAGACCCAAACACCAGAGCACAGATCACATTAAGTGCAGCCACTGAAAGCTCGTCGTGAATATCGATTGGATTTTCATCCTTACATTTAATTTTCAATCGACGTACTAAATCCTCGCATTCTTCTTTCACAAGCTCTTCTAATTTATTACCATGGTCTCCAAAGACTCGAAATATTTGATGAGCTAATCTCCTCCTGTATTTTAAGCCACCATCGTCAGCAGATAAGACCAGCCCTTTAAAATTTCTCGAGTACAAACTTCCAGTATATCTACGCGGACGACCTGAAAGCTGCTTTCCCCTTTGTAACAAAGCTTCCCTTGCAACTGTTTCATCGTTGATAATAATTAAAGGTCTAGGACCAAACCATAGAGTAAATATTGGGCCATACTTCTTACTAAGATTCCAGAAAAGTCTAAAGGGAATTCCCTTCATGAGATGTAGGTTACCTAATAACGGAAGGCATGGTGGCGATGGAGGTAGCTTCATTTTCTTTTTCATAAGCAAACTGAGTAATAAAAGTAGAATCACAGTACAGACTAATCCTGCAACAATCATTTTGGTAGGTATAATTCCACTGTCACCAGTCATTGTGCCCTAGATCGTTTTGAAAAATTGTGAAATATTGATATTAAAATCAAGGCATGCTTATCATGTCAAAACAAAAACGCAGTAAACGTATACAAGATAAATGCTAAAAATAGCTTGGAGAGAAGTTACAGTCTGGTGTAAAAAGTTTTTTGTAAAATAAAGCGGTANCTATATATCTATCAATTTACCTGTAAATCTATACATCCCTCTATCCAACCATCAATCCCTCTATCCGTCTATCCATCTATCAATCTATCTATCCATCTATCTATCCATCAATCTATTGATCTATCTATCTATCGATCGATCTATCTATCTATCGATCCACCCATCTATCCATCCATCCATCTATCTATCTATCTATCCATCTATCTATCTATCTATCTATCTATCTATCTATCTATCTATCTATCTATCTATCTATTTACCTGTAAATCTATGCATCCTTCTATCCAACGATCAATCTATCCATCCATCTGTCCAGCTATTTATCCGTCCATCTATCCATTCATCCATCTTCCTATCAACCTATCCACCCCTCTCTTAATCTATATTCAGCCAACAATTTATCTAACCATTTGTCTACCCATTTATCTATCCATCTGTCTATTTATCTATCTACTCATCTATACCGTAGTCTCTAACCAAGCGCTTATTTTCATCCTATGATAATTAGATACATTAAAAGAACTTTTCAAATGTTTAAGGTATCATGGTCAGATGTGGAACAGGGTCTGCTACATGGATTCTAAAACCAGGGCTGCTTCCAAATTCGTTAATTTCGTCTTTTGTTAATATGGAAAAAGACACTTTGAAGGTGTGTGAAAATTCTTCTCTGCTCTATAAAATTCAAATTGTACGAGATGTTGGTCATTCCAACTATTTAATAAAGCTTTATAAAATAGAAAGTTATTACGAATTTAATTGTCATTTCTCTCATTATATATTAATTTTAACAATAAAATTGGTATTACCTTACAGTGCTCGTTAGACCTTGTAACTAGCGACTTCATTAAAAGTCCATATAGCTAGGTGCATTTTTGTACTAATATCATCTGAAAAGTCTGCTATATATTGTACGGTTCTTCCTCTTTCAAAGTGTCCCATATCTTCTGTTGAACTTTGTTTTCACCTTCACTTAATTGTATTCTGTCCTTTCCTCTTAGTTCTCTCTGCGTTGTCCATATAAATCCTTTTGGTTTAATTTGTCGTTCTTTTATTAAAATAGGATTCAGTTAAGTAACAGGGTATAAGTTAAGTACAAAATATTTCCTTTTTAATTTTTAAGTGTTCAAGTGAAATAACTTCCTTGCTTTTCTTTAAAAACCTCTATATCATATTGTGTATATATATATATATATATATATATATATATTTTTGTAGTTTTGTGTATTCCTATCAAAAAGTGCTCAATACATATAGCAGAGCAATATACATCAGGTAAAACACGAAAAAATAACAATAGTTTCAGGATATTTCGATCATCAGGCATTTATATTCTGTTTTTATAAACATTTTTTTTTTTTTTTTTTTTTTTAGTTTTACCCATCTTCTACTTTCCTTCCTCTTTCTCCTGTAATCAATGCTATCAACTTGCCTGAAGTAGTTTCATTTTTGTACAACTGTT
>RDPX01000054.1:520816-556712 GCA_003991215.1 Morbakka virulenta
TCTTTTATTACGCTCTGCATTTATGTATCGAGCACTCTAAAACGGTTAACCGAATCGAATGTACCATATATATATATATTTATATATATATATATATATATATATATATATGTAATTGGAGCTTATGGGCTTGCGTGTATATATATATATATATATATATATATATATATATATCACCTTTAGCGCAGTAAAAATATTTGTTTACGATTTATTTTTCTGGTTTTGATTTTCTTGAAGTAAAACTTTCTGTCCAGAAAAGTGATTATTTTATTAAAGGGGTTCTTTTATTACAAAACGTGAGTAGAACAATTATATCTTTCAGTGAAAAGCTGTGGCATTTCTAATAGGGCTATTAAAGAGATAAACTGTAAGTAATCTTACACCATACGGGCGAGGTTACATGAATATTTTGAATGTTTTTCTTGAGTGTATGGTGAAAGTGAAAACAACAGCTGCTTCTCTCGGTTATTTAGCCATGGTTGACTCCTGAAATACTGAATGACAGGTTTTCCTGACAGCTGCTGAGTTTCAATGCATACCTTTGCAACAAACAATTAGATTGAGCGACAGATGTTGTAAAGTGAAACTCAAAAAATTTGGCCTTATCACTTTGAAAAAATGTGGTGGTAAAACTTAAAACACTTATTTGGAAAATAGCAAAGAAGTACAGTAAATAAGGCGGAAAATTGAAGTAACATCAGACTTTTCCTTACCCAGATTTCATCTCCAGCTGCAGGTAGGCTACCACGGTTTACCACATACCTCTGTCCCTCATCATTCTGATCATCTGAGCAGCTGGGAATCGCCCTTTTGTTATCTTTCCAAATCCATCCATGTATTTTACTCTTGGCCTTCCTCTTCACGCCGTCTCTCAATCCTCCCACTAAGGCATAGCTCTCCCAGTTCTCCATGCCTAACTACATGACCTAGAAAGCGTAGCTGGCTAACTCTCACGACTTACAGCAAAACATTCCTTACTCCAGTCGGGGCCAACACCTCCTCGTTTGTTCTTCTGGATGTCCAAGTAACATTCTTCTCCAACACCACATTCCCATAGCTTCAAGGTTTCTTTCATCATCCTTCCGAAGAATCCACGTCAAGCACCCATAGAAAAGTAAGGACCACAAAAAACAGTTTACAAACCTCACTCTTGCTGACATTGCCAGATAGCTGTTTGTTACCATCCCTTTCATTTTTGTGAATGGGTTCTTTGCTAAAATTATTCTCTTCTATCACTCAAATCGTCCATCACTTGTGACCAGACTTCCCAGATAGATGAAATTTTCTGCTTGCTTCAGTCTTATTGCTATTTAAAATAGAAATATGAGGTTGTTTTTTTCGTGGGGACCACCATAACCTGTCTTTTTCTCAATGATTTTTAACCCTCTCTCAATACTTGCCTGTTCTAGGACACTAACCAGGTTTTGCAGCTATTCCTCAGAATCTGCTGTCAGAACCGTACTGTCAACATATCTGATAATATTGACATTGAATCCTCCAACTTCACTACCTTCCAATTTTCTGACATCTCTCATAATTATTTCGCTATAATAGTTAAATACATCCGGTGACAGAACAAACCCTTGTCGTACTCCACGTTTAATATTTTGAAAACCTGATTCTATTTCACCAAACATCACATTTGCCCTTTGCCTCCCAATATAAAAGTCTAATCAATCTTAACTCTAACCTTTAATATCCAATCTCTTAAGCAGCGAACACGATTGGAAAAAGTATCTGTACCCTTTCTGGCTATTTGTTCTTATATAGTCAAGTAGGCGGTTTATTGTAAACATTGCTTAGAAAATATTTTTAAAAATGCAACCTTTTTTGTCAGCATCGTTTTCACACATAGAAGTTAATTTGGTGCTTAATTGATACTGTTTTGGGGTACCGGGTTAATCTTTGGATGACATATAACAGGTCAAACTAATTTAGTTACTTTTTCATACTTTTTTGGTTTACGGAGTAATTTTCCAAATATATGTTGACTGTTGACAGAGTCCCTCACAAAACTGAATTAGGTGATGAGCCAGTTTACATTTTTCTTACAAAAATATCACTGTGACACTTTCAGTTTACTTAAGTCTGATTTTTGGCCAATCTTAATATATAATTGTGACATAAGTAACAAGATGAATAGTGGAGGGTTTCAAACCGTTAAGAATTATTTTACAAAAAAATGAGCAATAATTGAAACAAAGTCTTACTTCGTCTGACCAAACATTTAGTATAGCATTTAAATAAACTCAGAAAATGTTAATTGTATGTTCCAAAGAAAGTCGAAACAGGATGTTTAGCACTTATTACTACTATATGGAACATTCTCAGTAATAGATAGGCTAACATATGCCAGATCGCTGTTGTACTCCATTCTTTTACAAGGGTTCTCTACTCGGACTTAAGCGGTAGCAGCAAAGAAGCTCAAAGATCAAAACTGAACATTTACTGTCCCCAATAATATAGTACAGGAATTAAGAATTTAATACTGCACAGTGCTTTAAACACTTTTCCACTAAATTCCCTAGCATCGCTTTTACCCGTGTGGACGCGAGTCATGAATACGGAAGTTATGTGCTAAAACAAACATCTGGAATTAGGATCTAATCGCACTTGGTTGGACATAACTTTGGGTTTCTACCCTTCACACTCTCTGGTCGCTGTCCACAAGGAACTGCAATAATTGACCAATTCCAATGAAGCACATATTGTGACCATGCGTTGTGAATCAGAGAGATTTTGTGGTCAGCATCGTTTCTGAAAATAATACAGGGGAAAGATTTGGATTTCTAGAAGAAAATAAGTGGAATGATAAACATTACACAGAACGGTTGTAGCTTTTTTTCTGTTTATTCCATCATTTTCAGGCACCTCTGCTTTGTTTTTCAGGAAATTCTATTCGTCATTCAACCGACCATTTTAATATTATTTTCGTATTATAACATTTAACAATTCATGCTCCTTCCTTTTCCATGGAGATATGATATTTCTGTTTTTCAAAGGTATAAGGTGATTAACTGAACATAGTGTTGCTTTTCTATGGGAGTAATACGTACAAGAATTTTAAAGAAAAAATTCAAGAAAGAGCTAACCATGCATTAAGCATAATTTTTTAGATTGTAATTTTGGAAAGAAACAGTTTTAAATATTAAGTACTTTTATTTTGTATAATTGAACTAATATCAACAATTAAAATAAATTGTACTTATAAATTTAAGCACTTAACTACAGTACTGTAATAGTGATTAATCTTACGTTTAACTACCCTTTAAAATAGTTATAGGATCTCAGAATCGAATTTTAATTTCAAAAATGCTTTCACAAAATTGGCATTTGTAAGGTACACCTTGGACTTGAAAATCGCAACTTTGTAATCATAATCTTGAACTTTGATATACCTGTGAAAAAGCCTATCAACTATTGTAGGCACAATTTTGGTAGTACTGAAAGGACAGATCCCACATAAAGATAATGAATTAACATAATAAATGCTAGATGTATGGCGAAGGCAAATGGATATTGGATAACATTGAGAAATCTACCATTGAGCATTTTAATTCTCTGGCATCACTATTTGATTTTATGGAACCCCTACTGTAAATTGTTATCATGTATGTAGATATGAAAACGATATTAAATCATAGGTATCAAGGAAAAGATTACTGCGACCAAGGGAATGTTGAATAGCAAAACTGGTTTAAGAAGGGAAATCTAATGAATTGAAAAACAAAAGGGTGTGTGTGTGTGGTCCTGTAAACATTAAAACACCTACTAAAATCAAGGTCATAGAAACGTGATTATCTACTACCATATATTCACGTGATTTTGTAAAATAGGCCAAATATTCAACACCAAAATTAAAATGACGTTCGTTTGGGTGGAATGTCTTCTCGCAAGCACTTGTCCGAACAAAGAGGCCAGAATGAGAATAAAACAAGTGATGTACTATGTTGAAGAAAAACGAGTGAACTGGTATAATGAAAAAAAAAACCAACAGGAGACCTCAACGACCAATTTTCCTCGTGTAGAATTATTCGCTAATGAAACTGAAAACACTTTAGTTTGCATGCAGTTTTCTTATTGTCAATAAAAAATACATTTTTTCATAAAAATTGTGTCATTTTCATCGTACTTTGCCTGTTGTAATATAACAGTGCTTACAAATTCCTCAATACCACCACAAGAGACGGTTCACAAGTTTCATGACGTATGTTTTGTTGGACATGGAAACGAGGCCGGTAAGACATCAGACCGAATGCGGAAGGAAAAATAATACAAACACTAATTGAAATCAGTGCAAATTTCTCGAGCCTTTCCTATTGTTTCTTGGGGTTTTCTATGTAGGTAAGAGTTCTGAACAAGGCAGATGCTTAAAACACGCATCAATTGATTTCCACTTTGTGATTCCTCTCGCTTCCTCGCGAAGTGTTATTTGGCAAGTTCCACAGTAAATAGAGGGATCTCGAGTTCAATGACATATTAGTTCGTTGGGCATGGAAACAAGGCAGACGAGAGGCAAGAATAACGGTGAAAGGAAAATTAATGTTAGCAGTCTGAATTATTAGTACAAATTTTGAGCTTTTCCAATTGTTTTTTAGATTTTTCTACGTAAGTATGAGTCCCAAACAAAGCATAAACATTAAATATTAAATAGGAGGTGCAGCATTTAGTTCTTAAGATGCTTTCAACAATGTAAACAACAACTCAGGGATTATACTAAAAGAGATTATCACATTTTCAAACAAGGAATAAATAAAGGATTATGAACGCATATGATTTATAAAGAAAAAACAAAGTATCCGAGATACAGTAAGGATAACAGTCCAAGTTGTTCAAATACTTCTTACTGTTAAAATAAAAGACCAAAGGAATCGATGAAGAGTGCTGGTGGAAACTTCTGTTGCATTCCGACATGTAAAAGTGCACAATATAAACACGCAAAGATGGTGAAAAAACCCTACCGGAACTGTTATTTCGTTTTCCGAATTGTCCTTCAAAACATTAACTGTGGAGCTTCAATATATCACACTTTAGAAGAAAAGGAGGAAAAGACAATTTTAATGAAAACTCAGCTCTTGTTTGTAAATTTGATATTTCCCCATAAATGAAAAGTACCAGAAAGAAGAAGAAAAGCCTGTGCTCTCAAAATTCAAATTTGAGAAGATTTTGAGAAAACCAGTGAAAACGATTCCCTTCTAATCAAAATTAAGTCACCTCAATTTACCCAATAGTGTGATCAACTCAACGAACTTACATCTTGACGATTTTGTAGGTTTTAAAAATAGCTTAGTCCTTGCAGTAACTGCAAAATATAAAATACCATAAAAAATTTTTTAAAATATGTACGTCCTAGTTATTCTCAAAATATAAATCCTGGGCTAAAACCTAAACTATGTGGCAAATCAGTTGTTGATATTTTTGTCTTCACTCTGAAATGAATTTGAAGAAGTATACCGTTCCTAACCTTCAAGAATTTCTAAATCATGATAAATCAAGATATATCATAAGTATATATCAACTTATCAAAGATATATAATAACCTTTTGTATATTGCCGTAGAATCCACACGTATTCGACCGACAAAACAACAAGTTATAGACACTATGCTCGATTTTGCGTCTTGCAGAACTTTTAATCTAATCTAGAAATAACATACCTACTGTATACTTTTTTGTCTCTTTGAAACAAAAAGAAGAAAATATTTATGTCAAAAAAACATGCAACCAAAATGTATTCTTGTACTGGGGCATTCAAAAATGTTTCATTCTGGGGGGGGGGGGCACTCCTAAAAAGAAAAGTGGATTAATGTAATCATCTGAGCCAGAAACATGGGGAAAAGCTATTAAAATTTGTATTCAAATATCATAACAAAAATTTGAAAAGAGAACTGTAAAGTAAATAATGCTATTACTAAAGAAACACTAAATAAAATTGTGTACATCGTTTACTCTTTCATATAAACGACACTTTGCTCGATAAATTAGTATCTAAGTAGCTAACTTTTGGGGTTGGTAACCCCGGGAAATATTGCGACCAAGAAAAAGCCCCAAACATATTTAGTCTTTTGTTGCTTCCTTGGCAGCCATTGCTATGGACATTCATGGAATCTGATTCATCAAGACCTTTTATATCTGTATTGTAGAACATGCAGTGCTTCAATTAACAGTTCATGTTGATGCCTGTGAAGAATATGGCGGAATGCCCGATGCCCTCACCCAAACACCCCCTAAAGCGGTTCTGACTTAAGATGTAAAAGCATTTGGTTATCTTCAGAAATTTAAACAAGAGTGTTTAGTGAAAGTGTTTGTTTAGACTGTATTATTTACTATTCAACTAGAAAAACATACGCCGTATGATAATAAAGTATAAAATATTAGTAAATCTACTTTTATCAGTACCACACAATTCGTGTCAAACTGTTTACTATTGAATTTATGCTGCAAACAGCAGGACGTGGAAAATTAACTACTTATGACAACGTATTAGGTCATTGTTTAATTTTGTTTATGAGCAAAATAGGGATAAAAAAATGATAGTGTTAGCAGTTTTTGTCATCCTTATGGAAAAGTGGCTTCCATTGTTCTTTATTGGTTTCCATTAATAATTGTAGTACCAGTAGTAGTAGTAGTGTTGTTGTTGTTGTTGGTGGTGGTGGTAGTGGTGGTAGTAGGATAACAGTATTATAACATTTAATACTATAACAGTAAAAGTAGTAGCTGGAATAAAAAGAGTAGTATTAGTACTGTTAGTGGTAGTATAAGTGGTAAAATTAGTAGCAGCAGTAATAATGGCATTAATGTTGGCAATGATGGCCAGAAATAATGGAAGCAATAGTCATAGTAGTATCAAGGGTATTTAAAGTGGCATTAAAGGTAATAGCAGTAGTAGCAGTTGTAGTAGTAGTAGTAGTAGTAGTAGTAGTAGTAGTAGTAGTATAAAGACTACTACTACTCAGGAGATGTACAAGTGTACATCTCCTGAGTTGTTTATTATCACGAAACAGGTTTCTCGAGATAAAGTCTAGTCTTTTGGGTCTCCTCTCCTTACTGTATTATATATGTATATATGTTCAAGTATATATATATATATATATATATGTTTATATTTGTATATATATAAGTTCAATATGTTCCATCTGCAGACACGTGTTTCGCTGTCTCATCGCCTCACAGCTCATCAATCAGTCAATCACGTTGGAACCTCTGAATGTTACATTTTATACCAAGAACCTCATCAATTGCCGTTAAGATCATGTTGTACACCGTTTGGGATGCTCACACTCAGAAGCCAGATAGTGAGAAAAAACTCTTATCAAGCCTTTATATATATACTTGAAAATGACTTTCTTCCATCATTGATCACTATTGATATCTTCTTTTGTAAGTAATTGTTATCACAACAATTTATACTGCAATTGGCATACTTTGATATTTTTTATCTTGTTATTCCAAGACACTGGAGTCAACAAGGATATTTAGTTTCTTTTCAGCTCAACAATTGGCTGTGTCGTCTGTTCATACAATTGTGTTGAACTTATGCTACGAACTCAGAGACTTCCATGTTTGGTACGAGTATTATGTTTTGCCTCCTGCCTGTGAAAATTGTATTCTTTGACCATTTTTTAAATCGGACGTCAACGGAAGAGAGGTGCAAATTGTTTTTCCCATAAGGTATGAGCAATTTTCATACAATAGGAAACAAAACGGTATTGATTTCAAAGTCTTATTTTGCAAGAATTTATTTTTTTTCTTTTGATTCTGCAAGTCACAAGTTTCATTCTGCAGTCGAGTGCTGGTTTGAGTGTTCAATTCAATTAATTGTGGAAAACACTAACACGAATCGCAACAAGCTAGGGTTGTAATTCTCAGGGCTGGATGGCAAATCAGAGGATTATAGTTTGAATGTCAGTTTTACCAAAGCCTGAAGTATTGAAAGTGAAATACTTCCACAAAAAAAATTACTGAGGAATAATATAGAGGCTCAGATAGCTTTATTCTGTTTCCCTACCTAAAAAAATCTGCATGTGAGAATTGCTAACTAATCTGTTACTGAAGGACTACAATACAAGTTTTTAACGATACAAGTTTAAATACAATCGTTTTATATGGTAAAAATACAACAAATTAATCTTAAACTATAGTTTAGAAAAAGAAAAAGGTACCTCGCATCCTTTGTTGTAATGCTGGAGAACTCTGAAAGGTTAGAAAGAAAGGAGCTTCTTTGGTCTTTGGTAAAAGTGGAATTGTGATTCTAAATCGATTAAATTAAGTACCAGAAGAATGCTTAGCATAACCATCCCCAATTCGCCGTGTGTACATTAGGGACAGTAGCAGATAGTCAACAGCTCATTCATCCTGGCCCATTAGTTATGTGCTATAAAACTTGTTGTTTTCAATATGCCTGAACACTTGGCTTACGCGAATATAATATGCGAACACGCAAAAAAAAATATCAACTTACTATCTCATGATTTCTTACATTTAAAGAATATACCGTATCAATAACTAACAGTCTATAGAATACACGATACTTGCCAAAAAAATCTATTTTCGGTACACCGAAACACTTAACAATCAATGGAATGTTGGTTACTACAGATCTAATAGGATAAAAGTATCTGTTGACNTATATATATATATATACTTGAAAATGACTTTCTTCCATCATTGATCACTATTGATATCTTCTTTTGTAAGTAATTGTTATCACAACAATTTATACTGCAATTGGCATACTTTGATATTTTTTATCTTGTTATTCCAAGACACTGGAGTCAACAAGGATATTTAGTTTCTTTTCAGCTCAACAATTGGCTGTGTCGTCTGTTCATACAATTGTGTTGAACTTATGCTACGAACTCAGAGACTTCCATGTTTGGTACGAGTATTATGTTTTGCCTCCTGCCTGTGAAAATTGTATTCTTTGACCATTTTTTAAATCGGACGTCAACGGAAGAGAGGTGCAAATTGTTTTTCCCATAAGGTATGAGCAATTTTCATACAATAGGAAACAAAACGGTATTGATTTCAAAGTCTTATTTTGCAAGAATTTATTTTTTTTCTTTTGATTCTGCAAGTCACAAGTTTCATTCTGCAGTCGAGTGCTGGTTTGAGTGTTCAATTCAATTAATTGTGGAAAACACTAACACGAATCGCAACAAGCTAGGGTTGTAATTCTCAGGGCTGGATGGCAAATCAGAGGATTATAGTTTGAATGTCAGTTTTACCAAAGCCTGAAGTATTGAAAGTGAAATACTTCCACAAAAAAAATTACTGAGGAATAATATAGACGCTCAGATAGCTTTATTCTGTTTCCCTACCTAAAAAAATCTGCATGTGAGAATTGCTAACTAATCTGTTACTGAAGGACTACAATACAAGTTTTTAACGATACAAGTTTAAATACAATCGTTTTATATGGTAAAAATACAACAAATTAATCTTAAACTATAGTTTAGAAAAAGAAAAAGGTACCTCGCATCCTTTGTTGTAATGCTGGAGAACTCTGAAAGGTTAGAAAGAAAGGAGCTTCTTTGGTCTTTGGTAAAAGTGGAATTGTGATTCTAAATCGATTAAATTAAGTACCAGAAGAATGCTTAGCATAACCATCCCCAATTCGCCGTGTGTACATTAGGGACAGTAGCAGATAGTCAACAGCTCATTCATCCTGCCCCACTAGTTATGTGCTATAAAACTTGTTGTTTTCAATATGCCTGAACACTTGACTTTAGCTTACGCGAATATAATATGCGAACACGCAAAAAAAAATATCAACTTACTATCTCATGATTTCTTACATTTAAAGAATATACCGTATCAATAACTAACAGTCTATAGAATACACGATACTTGCCAAAAAAATCTATTTTCGGTACACCGAAACACTTAACAATCAATGGAATGTTGGTTACTACAGATCTAATAGGATAAAAGTATCTGTTGACTACTTTTTCTTTGTCAGGGGAGAACAAGTTGGCGACATATGGTATTCTTGTGGGGACGTCTTTCTGAGTATTACCATTGTATTCATACATTTCAAGTTCCTGCTAAGAAGGTAACCTAGACGTCTAGAAAAGATGCATGACACAGACAACTTTTTTATTTTCTGCCAATTTTATTACTTAATCAATCTAGAGAATATCTGTGACCCCGCTGTAGTTCTGCTTCTGTAAAAAGCCATATGTCATGCTTTCTGTTAACACTATTACTAGTGGTTTCTATTCAAATGTTGTCTTGACTCCGGTCATTCGTCACAGTCTCGGTGTCACACATACGTTGTGTGTTTCTCACGTGTTCTGCTAAAAGCTAATTTTTAGAAAGAAAGCTTGACAATTACAAAACTGTTATTAATACATGGGTGTATTTTCTTTGTAAGGGACATAGACGAGTATTTTACCGCAAGGATTTCACGCTTTCGCACAAACAATATTTGCCCTATTACACTCTATTACATACTATTTTTAAACAAGAAGTAGATAACGTTTTCTGAAAACAGTTTTTCCTAACCTTTTCTCTATTACAAGGGTCAGTTCTTTTTAGATTATTCTTTTCTTGTTCTGGTTGTACTAGGATACCTCATCAGTTTCGATAAAATTAATTTGAAGGTAATTTTGATTTTATTGTGGTAAAGGTTCGGTTGTACTCCAACGTGTACCGATCTGCGTTGTTTCTTTCCTTCCTCTTCCATTCCTCTGATTATTTACAATTTAGTAGTTGTTTGTTCTATTAGTCTTGGGGTATTGCAAGATAAGATTGTTATCAACCTAATTTTTAATTAAGTTTAGACTCAGTATTCTTATAAAGCATGTTCTTCCAAGTTGATCGGAATTGTCAAGGTGAGGTTGGTCTTATATTGTTTTCAATGATTTCCTTTTGAAATTGAAACTCAATGTTCTTATTAACTGTGTCATCAGAAAAAATTGTCTAAGATACAAAAGTGGACACAAATTTTTTTGCCTCCTCTACAAAACGAGAGTGCATCTCATGTTACCAAAGTATCGTGTCTGTGGAAACACAGATTCTATTTCTTGTAAATTTGCCGTCTCAAAAAGAAGGTAAATCACGCATGTGTAAAAAAAGTTATCGTTATCTAGAACTGTTGGAGGTTATAAGGACGAAAGGATCAAAACTGTTACTTGGTGATATTATGATTCATTTAAAAACAGGAGATCAGGAAAGCGATTGCCTTTCCCTCTCATCAATCGAAGGATATGGAAGGGTACCAGAAACCATATATTTATATTTCGTGCTGTCAAAAATGTTTAACTTACGGTTATTGAACTGGGACTATAATGTACTGTCTGCTTGGATAAATGTTTAGAAAATCTCAAAAATGGGTGCAGGGTTGACTATTCTGGGCAAAAAAGTCATCTATTCTTTTTAGTTTTATCCTAGAATATACTACACTGGCTTTCCAGTGAGTGTACACAGATAAATCCCGAAAAGGCAATTTATCCCCTATCTATAAAGGTTTTACAATGATTTAAATAGGTGGCCTGTTACTATTATTATTATTATCATTATTATTATTATTATTATTATCTTCATATCTTCGAATAAGAAAAATGCAAAAGTTTACTGTGATATTGATAATTACATTTCTCCATCGATTACCGCAGATACATATCGCCTTGATCTGTTAGTAATTGATAAAGGAAATATTTATTTTCTAGAACTTACAATCGGCTTTGAAACAAATGTTGAAATGAATTCGAAACGTAAATCATAAAAATATGAATTTCTGTTAAGATTTCTAGGCAAAAATTATCAAAAAGTTATATTTGTCAATTTAAGCGTTGGCGCGATAGGAGCAATCGGAAAGAGTACACATTCTGTAGCGAAGATGTTAGCGGAAATAAGTTACGATAAAAGCGAAATCTCATATATCATAAAGAAGATCATATGTGTGGTAATTCGAACCACATATTACATATTCTGTCAACGTAGTAAAACATGGGATCAGCCTCCCTTCCTTTATTGGTGACTACGTTACTCTGTGCGTCCTTGATACCATGCCTTGATAGTGAGTGGTATTTCTTAGGGTAATGATGTAATGTATACACGGCATACAATTNTCTCATTCAGTTCAAGGATACCAAGGTAAGTATACCCCTTTTCATCTACTTCTCTCATTACCTCTTCATTCGGTAGATGGATTCCTTCAAACGTAATCATTTTCCCTCTCTTCAGAACAACCACTGCACACTTCTTTAAACCAAATTCCATTCCGATGTCCTCACTAAATAGATACACTGTTTGCACCAGGCTATCTATTTGGTTTTCGTTCTTCCCAAAGAGTTTTAGGTCATCCATATAAAGTAAATGGTTTATTTTGTATTTACTTTGACCCCATTCGTAGGATACCTTTACGTTTCGTATTATTATTATTATTATTATTAATATTACCATTATTATTATTTCCATTATTAGTTAGCAAATACTGCTATTTAAATATTGTGACAGTTAACAATCACAAAACACAATCAATCTCTGAATCCTCAAAAATTGCTTATTGCTGCTTTCTACGATCTTATTGAGTTCGATATGTGACAAATTTGGATATAAGTCTAAAGAACCCATTTGCAGTTATGATTTTAATCGTGAATACTTGTAGACGTGGTAGACTTTGATGCACATAAAACCAACGTTGAAACATTTCATATTTGTGTATTTCTGTTTTTTACAAAGAAGAACACAAATTTGCAATATTAAGATATTGTTTTGGTGTTTATCGAAGGCTAAGTTGCTTAAAAGTATCCATCATTTAAGGCCAGAATTGCAAACAAGATGCGTTCGAATGCTTTTTACTTGCCTAATATTACAACGGAAATGTACCTGAAAAGATTACTCTTAAGTTTTCTGACCTCCATGACTAATGGGATCTAAAATTGGTCAGAAGACGTATGCATCTCTCTGGAGGTTGTACCTGTGCATAAGATAATGTTTTTTCGCACAGATATAGGTATAGGCAGTTAGTTAAATGGGAGAAATGTATCAAAGTTGTTGCATCTTGATGATCAGCTTAGGAAAAGATGGTAGCATTCATCTTTACCTTATTGCCAGCATCTATTGATTCAAAAATGGAAAAACAAAGATATTTCATTTCTTATTTTTCTTCTGCTGTTTAATTTTGTTGTGGCTTTAATTAAATGTATCTAATTGTAAAAGTACGAATATAAAAATAAACAGGAGAAATTGAAACAAAAAGTGCCAGATTGGATTTGAGGACTTTTAAAACGGCTTTAACATTCTTTTTCGTTTTGTAAAGATAAAATGTCTACATATCTCTAATATACTTTTCTTCCTTTTTAGAGATACTTTTCAAAACTTATTTAAGTTAAACTTGAGGTAAATACAGGAGATGGTGTCTAGATAAAACTACCGGTGGTAGTCTCATTTAAATACCACTTCTCATTTAATAGTGCAATGTTGGGTAGTCAGTGTCTACTGGCGTTCTGCCTAATACCACCTCAGTCACCATGTTAATGGTTTGCGTCTAGATAATGACTTTGGACATCTCTTTCTATTTAAATATAGTTAATAACAATTTCAATAAAGTACCTGGCAAACCTGGCAAATTTTCAGTAGTCAGGCAGTACGAAAAATCTCACTACAAAAGGCTAACTCTACACCCGAGGTTGTAGACTGGATATGTGGTAGTACTTTACGTTAGTCTCTACAAAGTCCCTGAAAAAAGTATTTTTTCCAAATATGCTTTCTCCCTAGTTTTCTGTGATGTCACAGGTCTTTGTTCCATCTTTTTACTGGAGAAATCTTTCCTTCATTCTGAATCTCTTCACATTCTTGTGCTTTTTTAGACGTCTTGGGAATGGTCATAGAAATAATGATCTATATGTGGATGGCTATATTCTTTTGTTTTGACTAGTCTCAACAAATAATCTTCATGATCATGCTACCTATGTTTGACAGACGTTTTTAACTGTTAGAGTACAAGACCCTGAGACTAAAGATAAGCCTTATATGTGCTTTACATTGTCTGTTCTTCATGCAACTTGCTACCGATTTTTTTGTATCGATCTTCCTCTTTTGCCTCTTGCTCGGTAATCGAGGCAGTATCAGACTCCACTGCTTTTGCTCTGGATAGTCATCACGTTACTAATACCTGCCTTTGGGGATTTAAAAACATACCATATGATACAGTTTACTCATTCTAATGGTATCGACAGACATGAAGCAGTTACTAGAACCCTTGACTAAGATCTTGTATAGCTTATTGATTTTTCCATAAGATTTTCTGATTCAAATTCAGGAGAACTTCTCTTTTAAGTATAAAATATCGGAGTCTTTCAGACAGGACTGAAAATACATGCAAAAGGATGATTTTTACAGTAAATATTACCATCCTGAGAGAGTTTGTTCATCTATTTGTGTTTTTTCTAAAAAATACGGAGGGCGAGTTTTCTGTAAGGTTTACAATAGTGCTTTTCATTTTGGCAAGTCAGTGCTTCCTCCACTTTTTATGGTGTTGGCTTTCTATCTCTTTTAGGGAAAAAGCTGATCTCTTTGCTTGATTCCTTTCTAAACGACACTGGCCAGATCCTCCAAACCCTACTGAACACAAAAAGGGATCTAGATTCTCAAAGCTGTGTATTTTTAATAAGACGTTCAAAGATAGCACTAATTCAGAAAGAAGACTTGTAGGTCGACAGTTGCGAGGATTATATGAACTATCTCCAGTCCTGAAGACAAGAACAACATTACAAACGTTCCAGGCAGGTAGAAAACAAGATTGTGATAGACAAAGTTTGACACGTTTGGACACCAAGGAAGATGAAAACAACAACTGGTATCAACTCTAGTCCATGAGCTTTAGAGCGATTGGATCCATGCATTTTCTTTGCACTAGCCTTGGAATTATTTGTACAGACCCCTAAATCAATCAGTTTATGGAGGTAAATCTTAACATTTGACGGGGGAATTGGTGGAAACCAATTTAAGAAAAAACATCTGCCTTTGCTCTGGAGGACAGAGTAAATTGAACATCATCAAAGAGTGGGGTAATAGTTGACTAGTCAGAATGCAAAGCACTATTGTAAATTTTCCAGAAATCTCAACTTTAAGTAGAAATTCTCTCAAACACGCTAAGCATAGCAAGATCTAGCATCAGACATTACCATTTTACATGCATTGCCAAGCCAGTTTGAAAGAAATCCGAGATTCAACAGTTCCATTACGTTGAAACTAAACATCGAAATGATTCAGATGAGCACTGGCAGAAATAGAATGAGAATTGAATTAAGGAGGAGAATGAGGTTTGACTGTAACTGCAACTAGGCACAAATAATTCAATTCCAATTTGTACTCATTCTGTTAATTCAATTGCAACATCAGAAGCTGATATGGTAAGACTGAATCCCAAGGAATATAATCAAGAAATTGACAAAATTCATCCCAGTCAGCCTAGACATATTTAAAAGCTTTAACTTGATATGGCTTGCTAAGAAAATTTAAAAGTTACCTTAAACTCGACAGTGACAACAACAAGATCAGAAACTCCAAAAGGAAATAAAGCTGAAACTAACAAATTCTAGGAATAAAACTCAAAAATAGATTCAAAAGAGTAAGTTCTCCTAACTTGAATTGGGAAATCTTGTTGGAAAATTAGTAAACAGTACAAGATCATGGGTTCGAGAAAGTTGGAAATTTTTTAGGTCTCTTAGTCCTGCCCGTCCTGTCAGAATGACTCAATCAAAACATGCGATAACCATTGAATTTACAAACATGTTAGCAGTGTGGTGCTTATCCAGAGCCTATCAAATGAGCGTGCTACAGCCTCAATAATAGAACAAGACACAGAAGAAGGAGATCCATACAAGAAGAATAAGTAATAAGTGGCCTGAAAAGAGACAATATAAAGCACATAAAAGGCTTATCTCTAGATTCAAGTTTTTCTACTTACCAAAGGTCCTGTCAAGAATACACAGCAAAACAATGGAAATGAGTTGTAGAGTCTAGTCGAAGCAAAGGTAAATAGTCTTTAACAAGGGAATAACTATTACCAACACTGTCAACGAGGCTTGCCTTACAAAGTGCAAGAATATGAGGAGAGTCTGAAGGAGATCTCTGGCATTACTGAAAGCTAAGAAGAATGGAGAAAGAAGGGTTTGGTTTAATTCAACGTGTAAACGTAGTTGAAAGCTAAGCCCTTATCTCCTTGCAATATTCATGGACTATCATTCTGATGTTGACCTTGAAGAGGTTGTCTCTTCTCTTAAGGAATGCTTATCAATGAAGAGACATGATTTATCATTTTCTCCAGATCCTTTTACGGATTCGTATATTCGATCTATTGATAATATTACTTCTGTAAAAGATTTTTGTATCACGCTAGAGGCGACCTTAAGTCTGAGGCTATTTTGTATAAATCTCTATAAATCTATCATCCGTTTTTGCATAGAACACTGTTGTCTTATCAGGAAATATGGTTCCTCAATTCATCTTGATGTTATTGGTCGAGGCCAGAAATCTGTTTGTAACTTGATGGGTCCAAATATTTCTGCTACTTTTTAATATTTGTTTCGTTGACGAAATGTGACTTCTTTTAGTCTTTTCTATAGGAAGTGTACAGTGAGTGCTCCTGGCTGGTATCAGCTCAGTTTGTTCCATCTATTGTGACTTTCTCTCGACGACTTCATCCTTATTTAGTTGTTGTCCCTTACTGTGAGAANCTAAGAAGAATGGAGAAAGAAGGGTTTGGTTTAATTCAACGTGTAAACGTAGTTGAAAGCTAAGCCCTTATCTCCTTGCAATATTCATGGACTATCATTCTGATGTTGACCTTGATGAGGTTGTCTCTTCTCTTAAGGAATGCTTATCAATGAAGAGACATGATTTATCATTTTCTCCAGATCCTTTTACGGATTCGTATATTCGATCTATTGATAATATTACTTCTGTAAAAGATTTCTGTATCACGCTAGAGACAACCTTAAGTCCCTTACTGTGAGAATATGTTTATAAATGTAGGGGTTTTTTTTCTCTAACAACTAGACTTCTGAAGTCTTTGGCTTCTGAGTGTTTTACCCTTGGTATAACTTGGACTGCTTATAAATCTGAGGTCGACTGTTATGTTTGGCTTACTCTTTTTTCATTATTCATTTTTCTGCCTTTCCTTTACAGTTCCATATACTAAGTCATTCTTTGCTGTGTGTGGTATTTAATCTTCGAAAAGACAAGACAAAACAAAAAAACCCTTATGATGTGAGAACAATAAGTAACAAGAATTGTAACTATACATTTTTGGATAAAATTTCTTAATACTCTCTCAGCCCTCCCCAATATATTGAAATGTGTTGACTTTTTTACTGGCATGAATAAAATATTAAAGTGTTTGAATTCATGCAGATCTGTGTTGTCTTTTGTTGAGCTCAAAACAATTTCCTGTTATTTACTTTCAAATTGCACCCAATATGAATTCCTCTGGTGGCTTTATCTGATATATTTATCAACATTGTGAACGGAATGAACTTGAAGTTGGTGTAGGTGAGACCTAGTTAAATCCCGCGGTGCAAACATGTTTTAAAAGAGCCCAAATTTTGCAATTGTGGCTTCCTGCAGTCGTCCGAAAACATTTCTTGCACCAATTTTAGGTATGTCTGGTCTACTGAATATTTGTGCTCATCATCATCATGGGGTGCTATACTGCAGAGCAGCGTCAGCGATCAAGGCTCTCCACAGTCTCCGATCACACATGCTGATGAAAAGTTCTGATGAAAAGTTCAGCCACCGCTTCAAGTTATCCATTAATGAATATTTAGGTTTTTCTTGTGTTTTATTCACTATACAGTCCCCAGTTAAAATAATGTTCTCTAAACCAAACTTATACTTGAAAAAATTGCTAAAAATTCGAAGAGCAGTATCCTACAAATTTTCCTCTTTAGCTGCCCATAATTACAATTTATAGGACTGGTTTAGCTTAAAGCCGTTGGTGTAATTTTAAATATTTTTAAAGCTTAGACATTTCATCTGTGAAATGACAGTTTAACACAATAGTTCATTATGGATAGCTAAAAACGTTTTACCGCATAGGTTCCCAACCTTGTCTCCTACCAAGGCCAGACACAAGCTATCCTTTTTTTTCTTTACGATAGGCAGTACAGATCTTTCTCATGCTTCATGGCAATCTTCCACTTGTGGTATTTGAAAATAAATGTATCACGTTAAAAGCGTAACACAAGTCAGTCTTTGCTACGAAACAGCCCGATTTTTTTCTCACAAGAATATATAAACGCATACAGTGATATGTTAAATATTCAGGTCGTATCCTCACTTCGTAGGCCAGTGGCAAATCTTGTCGCGAAAAATCCAATTATTTCGCGTATTTGAAGGAAACTCTCGAAAGATATAGAAATTTGCTTACTTATCGTGATAGACCCTTATGAATTCAAGAATGATGTAGAACATTCGATGATTACGCTGCTGAGATCAGCTATTTCATTGTTTAAGATATAGTCCTTTGTCTTGTTTTTTCATTGTCAGCACTTTTATTGTATGAAACATTTTAGAACGATGTCACTATATATATAAGCGTTTTTATTTTGAGCTTGTAACTCAGTTGCTAGATTACTAGAATAAGGCGAATACGGAGAATACTATACGAAAGAAAAAAGGGCACTTTACTTTACACTTTTTACGACTGATCCACACGGGAAATCACCTCCATCAAAAGATTTCTTCACAAATCCACTGCAGCACGTTACCAGCTCTTTGTTTGGTGGTTAAGTTTGCTGCAGTAACGAACTGCAGTAGTTTCAAGCCTTGCACCTATTGTCTCTATGCATGGTCTCTGATTGCAGCTATATTCAGTTTCCCATAAAAGCCTTGTTAAGAAATAAAGCCATTGAGTGCACTAATTTGCAATCTTTGAAATATGTTAACAATTTGCACTGCTTTTGACTCTTTGGGTACACACAATATCCCCTTCTTCCATGTGAAATTCAGCTGCTGAAATAAGTATCTTTTACTTTACTCATTATCCCTTATCTCCTAACGCAATTTGTTACGGAGCTAAATTTCGCCTGAATAGTGGTTGATATCATTACTAAATATGCTTAGACATTGGGCCTGATCTACTGAAGATAATTATGGTATTTTAAGAATTGACAAGGACGCAAGCGGATTAGTTTCAGTTCTCATTTCTTCTAATAATCCCACTCTTGCGGAAATTCTGACTTAACAGGAAATTATGTATTCTTCATTAAAAGCAACTGGATTTTACATAGCTTTATTTTCAGCTGTGAAAGGCTAGACTCAACTAACATTTAAACTCAAATCGGCGCCTTCTGATAAGGAGGAGCACAGCAGGAGATTATTGTTACAAAGACTCTACAATAAACGCTGCTGAGAGGAAACATATTTGCACAAAGTGTTTCCCTCAAAACATCCCTGAAAGAAATCCTTTCATCATAAGTAACAAGAGGAGAGTAGAAATTGTAGATTCTGTTGTAAAATGTAACAGTAAGTTATAACAAAGGAAAATAAAATGTAAGAATAAAATAAGACTTGAAAGTCCA
Source organism: Morbakka virulenta (assembly GCA_003991215.1). NCBI lineage: Eukaryota > Metazoa > Cnidaria > Cubozoa > Carybdeida > Carukiidae > Morbakka > Morbakka virulenta. Next base: position 540,348 of record RDPX01000054.1, read on the forward strand.
CAGGTGTTTTTTGTGCGATGTATTAAAGACTTGCAAAGAGATTTAGCAAATGTTTATGAGCCCTGAAAGTTGGATTGGAGTGTTAAGGAAAAAAGGTGCCTTTGTGAAATAAATCATCGGAAATATTAAATTACTGGTAGTTTTTAATACAAGACATCTCACACCAAATAACATACACTACAAGATTTAACACAATAGTTAACGAAAAAGAATTCCTAATGTCTAGAGATTAATGAATTTTCGAAAGTAAAGCATTTTTGTTTTTCGCCCGTAGGAAATATTTTTAAGCGTTAAAAAATCCTATATAAAAAGAAAACCTTAGTTTAATAAGGGCAATGCAGGTGAGTTTCTTTTGTTTGAATGGAAACGTTTTGAGTGAGCGCTTTGCACGTAAGCAAACGATGACAAACTATAGTACATTACCGTATTTTCTCTAACAAACGCCTCGTCGTTTTTTAAAACCAAACGTTAGTTTGTAATTAACAAAAATTTACAACAAAATCAGTCCATCACAATTCTATATCAATTTCTTCGTCACTGTTGACATCCAAGAGAAAATGTCTCAGCGCATTTTCTTTAACAGAATCTGCTGGTTGAAACAGATGCTCTCTCAGTATAATCTCTTCTACAACTTGAGGCTTTTAACGAAGAAAACCGTCTGATTTTAAATGTTATAGGGAGGCGCAAACGAGAAGTTGGTCTGGTACCTCCACTGTTTTTTGCACAGAACGAAATTATGAAAATAGAAATATAGAATGATTAGTTTTGAATAAATTTCTAAAACTCAAAAGTAAACAACAACAAATACCTTCTTTATGGTATTGATGAATAAAGGCTGCCGCCGTTTAGACCGCGGCGTTTATTAGAAGGAAGCGATTATTTGAAGCTAGGCGTTCTAGACCCAAATTCTAAACAGTTTTAGCAACCTTTGCGACGGAGCTGATGCTTAAGCATTTTCGGCTCGGCCGTTGCATTAGACCATTTAAAGAGCCTTGTAGAGGGGGTACATACTGCAAGGAAACCAAGTTGTTCTCCATATCTGTTTTTCAAGATTTCTAGTTTTGATTTGCTCTACCCGAATTTCAAAATCTTTCAAGACACTTCTTGCTCAAACACTTGCTAAAAAATGTGAATTTGCAAAAAACATGTAATTATAAAGAAATGTATTCGAGACAACATGTTAGTCAACAAAACTAAAGCAAAAATTAAAATCCCAAGGCAACTTTTCACAGCCAACTCGTCAGGTGTTTGCCAGCGACACGACATTTAGTCTCATAAATATAGAATTCATTATACTTTTCATTCGCTTTAAACATTGAAGATAAGGAAATTTCTGGATATTCCTTGGAATGAAAAAATACAGACGAAATTTTACGTATTCCTGGGCAAACCACCAGAATACGTAAATTTTTACATCTGTGAAAATGAAATAATATTAAATACTGTAGCAACTCTGAAGATATCGCACAATATGAGTATATTACAATTTGATCCAGTTTCTTACAGCTAAGATCATTTCAGTGCTTTTAATTTCATAACCTTTTGACCGTCACAAAAATTTATTCTTTTTAAGGAAGTTTATTACATAAAACTTGTTCAGTTGTATTTCTGTGAAAAAAACGAAACAAAACAGTTGGTTTCGAAAGAGCACAAAATAGAAGGACAAACTCCCAATACACATCTGCTACAATGTTTCTGTGAAAAAACGAAACGAAACTGTTGGTTTCGAAAAAGCACAGAATAGAAGGACAAAGTCTCAATACACATTTGTTGCAAGTACATCATTGCAGTTTAATAGAAAAACAGCATTATGTAGCTAAAAATGGAGCCTTCTTCATACTTTGAAAACAATCATATGTAAACATTGTGTTATGGCGAAGTCTGCCTACAGTGAAGCCTCGGTTTTATCTCAAAATCGTGATACTTCTGCTCAATAGGTAAGAGATTTGAACAGGTTTTTTTAAGTCCAAATGCTTATAATTCAGACAAGCAGTTTAACTAAGTAAGACTATATGCTTGCATATGCTTTTCGTATAAGGACGTCTGGTCTTCAAGTAGTATTTTTCGTCACAGGAAAAGAAAAATGTACCGATTCTCTTATCTCCAAGTAAAATAACGAAAATGAATCAAAGTACACATAAAAGATAATATCCTTACATTCCAAGTTGCTATACTCGTAATTTTCTTTAAATAAACACAGAGATGACTGACATTGCCAAGTTTATATTATCTGGAAAAAATGCTGTTTGCCGCAAATGGGTTTTGCTAATTTTAGAATAACATATCGACTTCAAATTTATAGTGTTTAATGACCAAACAATAAAAATTAAAAGACAGTCAACATATTGTTGAATGCATTTCTTAATTTTTCAAATATATCTACGATATACATTTTGTTAAACTGCATTAAAAACATTTTCATGTCAAACTTTTGAGTGGAAATTTATTTCAAAAAGGTACACTCGATGGATAGATCATTGGAAAGGGAAGTTGTAAACCAATGTTGAACTTTCTCAAATTTATTGATATCGTTGGAATGCATGTGGATTAGAGTAAAAATTGTGACAATTTATTGAATTGGTTGATTTTTTTAGCAGCTCAATTCGTACGTTTTAAAAAATGAAAGGCATCATGAATACATTTACTTGTTTAACGACTTAAAGTTTTGCAATAAAACGGACCAGAGCCTCAGACATCAAAGGCCAACACCAAATTCCAAGGGTCAGTAAACTTTATTTGCCGAATTGGTCGGCGCATTTTAATGTGGTGAATAGTGGTACCAACAGACACTATTATTGTGTTTTTTGTATCAGACTAATTGGTTTAAACCCTCATCCTCGAATAGTGCAGCAAAACAAAAACAACAAACCGTCAGCAATCACAGAACGCCAAACTCAAGGAATATGACTATGCATTTTTAAGTACCTTGATACAATAACAGATTAATAGGGTGAACACTGCAAAGGGTTTGACTCAAGGGTTAGTAGGGCATGATGGTATGAGTTAACAATGCATGACGGTATGGATTAACAGTGCACGAGGTATGAATTAACTCGGGGCCTTTGTGACAAGACAACCCTCCCAACATGAATATTCTAAAATTTGCAAAACTGCTGTGGAACGAGCTCTTGGGCACGCAAATGAGATGGGCCACTCTCAGGATCTCTGCAAGATAATGAAAGCTGAAGGATGAGAATGTTAAGACATCGTGTTTAAATAAGCCTGGAAGAAATCAAGAGAAATAGTGACACATACCAAGAGACAACAGACATGTCCATACAGGATTTAATGACGATGAGAAGACTAGAAAATGAAAGTCGTGTCTACGGCCACGAAAAAAAACATGACATCAAGAAAGTTTTGAAAATTTAAGCAGCAGGAAAGGAGCAAAAAAGAAAAGCCAAAGAACAAATGGAAAATTATTTTTGTTTTACCTTAAGGTTAGTTAGTAGCCGAGTTGTTAAATGGACGAATTACTATGTAAGAGGTCTGTAGTCAGAAACCAGGATATCTCTCTAGAGGTACTGTGCCCAATTCGTTTCTCCGTTATAAGTGGCATACTACTGAGTGTTTACATGTTTTCGTATGTAGAAATGAGAGAGGTAAGAAATCAATAAGTTTTGAAGGTCAAGAAGTGCACAGAAAAAAATTAAATAAGAAAAATAGTCCTCTGTGTTATAGTGGAAGGCTGAAAGACCCTAAAAATAAGTAAAGGATGTCAACTTTAGAGCAAAGGTACAAAAGATAGTGTTAAGCAAAAAGTGTTGTTGATCCAGGGATCAGGTAGCAACCAGTTATCCGGAAGGAAAAAGCAAATATCAATTCGAAAGAAATGAGTAAAATAGGAAAAACCAAACACTTTTATAAAAACCTTGGTTCAGCACTTAATATTTAAAGTTTCTTAATTTGGCTTGAACATTTTGGTGTTTAAGTACTAAAAGTATTATAATTGGTTTCCCATTTTCGGAATCTAAAACTGCCTTATTGTTTCTAAGTTAAGCATTTTTTGATAGACGTAAATGCATATCGTCACAAAAAAGCAACAACATGCAGTTTAATGTAAAAAGTTAAAATCTTTTCCAAGCAAAAGTTAACAAGATTAAAAATTATAAAAACAGTTAACAAAAAAGTTAGTTTCTTTTAAAATGGTAATTTTACAGTTTCTTAGTTTTTTTGGAGTTTAGTACTAGAGTTCCTTAAATTTTTAATAACAGTAGTTCCACTTCCCCAGAACCAGTTTCTAATAAAAACCCTTCAGTAGATATGATATATTTGCAGAAAAATATTCAAGTGCTACAAGCATCTCTCACAAGGAATCTCAACTTAAAAAGAGAATCCAGTGCAGAAGCAATGAAAAAGGAACCAGTAATTTTCATAAAGGTTAGTGAAGAGAATAAAAATTGGACGAGTGTGAATAATTAACCGTCCGCGATTGAAATTGACCTTGTTCAGAGTTAATATTTATACTTAAGCAGACCTATACTTCATCCATGTCTACAAACCTTCAAATTCCTTGACCAAAATATGCTTCAAGATCATAATGCTATGTACTTTAACTTACTTCGCTTTAAGATTCAAAGATAAAAAGGAAAATCTTTAGTGAAACAGTATTGGATCTAAATAAAGATCTAGAGTCTCAGAGCTCCCTGTTCAAAGATTTAATGCTCCCATCTGCAGAATATTTTCCTGACTGGATCCATTCAAACTTGGAATGAATGAATCTGTCCTATTTCTTTAACATTTTCAAAGAAACCTTTCTAATACTCATTCCGTTCCTTTTTTTAAGGTGGTGTTGTTTAGATTACAAGATTTTTTTAAAAAGTGTATGAGTGTGTGGTGGTGGTGGTGGTGGTGGTGATGATGGTGGTGGGGGTACTCTTCTTCAAGATGGAATATATGAGGAAACCTTTTAAGGCTGTCACATTGGTTTTAGCTATAACAGAAACCTATTATTAATTCATTTTTAATTATTAAAATAAACATTCAAACCATGGAAAACGTTGCAAATCAGTACGTGACAATATGAATGAATGTATTTCTAAAATTGTAATAAAGATAATAATTAATTAATAAAGATAATCACGAATTGGTTGGAGGGCGATGGTTTACACATTTCTTATCCTTAAACTGAGGGTGCCATTGTAAGAGACCTGTCTCCTTACAGGATATCATTTTTAACGTAATGTCAACTATGAAGTGTGAATTATTTAAATATAACACTACCTCATTTTATTTTAGCTTTAGTTCCAGTTTAGAGCCATTTTGGAAATTTTCAGTGTTGAAAAATGCATTGCATATATTTCAAGTTAATATAGTAATTGAATTCTGACATGTATTTACATCTTACTATAATTTACATTAATTGGAAAGTACTAATGCACAAGTAAAAAAATGAAAATTACTTATATTTTGGTACTTATTTCATATTCAAAGAGAAGTACAGGGCAAGCACCCAGGTAGTGGAATCAAGATATCCTTTATGATAAATGATAATCATGTTTAACTACCAATATTCAAATTTTACTTCATTTAATTACTACAAGGAACTAGAGAGTACATATCCAACGAAAATGCCTCGTTATAGGTACATTCAATGTAACATTAAATTTGTTTCATCCAAGGTATTTCTTAGCAGAATGACCATTGACATAGGGAATTTAGTTTCGCATGTCTTATACTTGAAAAAGAAATGGATTTAGCTAAATTTTTATTTATTGAATGATAATTTTTAATTCGAAAATTTGGTTCATTCAAAAGATTGAGATGTATTATTGTTGGTTTACTCTAGCTCAGAGGTTGGTATTGTTTATCATATAATATGTACCGTGGGGTACTTCACTACATTTAGTACTATAACTTCGAAGTTAAAAAAGGCACAAAAGGGACGTTTTTATTAGCCAGTTTTTAAAACAGCATGACACACACAATTCCTTCAAATTCCTCAATTCCTGAGACTCTTGATTTGGCAGGGTTCTTCAAATAAAGAGTGAAATATTGACCATATCCAAGTTGAAGACATACCATTGGTATGTCCTCAACTTGGCAAAATATGCACACTGCTCGGTAGAACAGCTAAAAAACGGTCCTCTTTCCCCAGGAAGGACGAACCACAACCAACCAGTCCCGAGCGCTTTAACTTGGGCCTGATAGGCTTTTTTTCAACAGTTCTTTTGCAGCAGACCTATAAAGCGGGTCTTATTACCTACATAGTCATTTTACATAGCTCGTGCAACCTAACGATTTATTTCAGTAGATCTAAATAACTCCAAGAATGATTTAAAATACATTTCATTCACCCAAAAGCTTTGCACAGATCGAGTGATCATAGTGAGTGGTCATAAGGATGAAGTAAACCCTTCTCCTATTTTCAAGGCACTAAAGGTATGACTTCCTCAAAAACAGCACCTTGATCAATTGACTTCTCGTACATGTCTGAATGCGGGTCTAGTCTCTTGAAGGACATATGCGAGAAACAAAATTTCATATAATAAAAATTGGTGTAAACTCAAATTACTCAGGGACAATAATTTTGTAAAAAATTGTGGCAAGAGACAAACCATAGTGTTTATTGACCCTAATGTTTGTTTTCTATTCCTCGCCAAAATACACGATTCATTGTGCAGTAGCAAAAATATCTAGCAATATGATAAAAAATATCTAGCAAATAAGATTTTTAATTTAGCCTTTAAATAAATACTATATAGGAAATATAATATCTTTCATGACATACCCTTCACGTTTTTGTTGCAAAGCAAAAGTCCTTCAACATAGCATGATGTCGTCTTCCAGTATGTGAACAACAGTTATTTAACTCCAACGTATGTTATTGTAGCAAAGTGTGCATTCCCAGGCCTCCTTTGTTATCACTGCGGTAGAAGGCGTATTGTACATTACACTGGGTAAGGAGATAAATCATGCAGTCTTAAAGCCCCATGAAGCGCTATTGGCTGGGTGATGACCTTTTTGTGTAAGTTGGCCAATAAAGCTTAAATATCAAGTCATGTGTATACACACGAAAATGACTTTTTGATAAATGAATGATTCCATTCTGGACACTGCGGTAAGCTCCACTGAATTTATTGCTGTCTGTCTTCGCGTGAGTCTTACTAAGGCATGGCGACAAGCTTGGAAAATATATGACAAAGGAAAAGGTAATTCAGGGGAGACCGACGGAAATAATAAAACCCTGGCTTGAAATATAATTCTTGCCGTTCAGGGCAAAGTTGACTTAGCTTCAGCAACACAATTAAAAAACAAATATAGTCCTTCTGTTTTTCCGAGTTTGAATGGATCAACTGACTCGTAAGAAATTAAGAAGGCTTATTACACGATAATACAGATGGTAAATGTAGATAAATAGAGAAGCTTGGATAATGAATTCATTACATTGGCTTTCTTGGCTAATTCCTTTGGATGCAGTTTGCTTGTGGTCTCTTGGGTTTATAGGAAAATAGCGATGTCCCTCTCAATGTACTGATCTAAGCCTCATTCAAGCCTCATGCATACCCGTAGGGGTTTATCCTTAGTTCTAATTTTCCAAAAGTCGTGACTGATTTGTTAAAAATATCACTTTTCCTGTTGCCTAGCTGCCTCAAAAAAAGTAAATTGAAAGATCAATTAGTGGAATAAGTGTTCTGTTTACTTAACACAAGTTAATTATAAACAGTCATTTTTAGAAAAAAAGAGAAATCCAATACGTACACGAATACGGTGTATTCGGGAGTAAACCACTTGAATGAATTTTTGACTTCGGGAATCCAACTTTTTGATAAAAGCAAGAATTAATGTCTCTGTTGTTTTTTTAATTATTCACTGCTAGAGCAGTATACATAAGATGGAGGCATTTAATTTGTAAACTATAGTTCCTTATTATATATAAAAATCTAACAAAAAAACCCGCCACAAATAGTGGAACTTAAAACGGTATACAAGGGTTAATTGAAAAGGGAACAGAGGAGGGTTTTTTGAGTAGTATTTTAAAAATTAAGATTTTCGGACAAACAAGGAAAACACTCTTTTATCGTTTTGGATGTTTAAATAATCAGTGTGCTGTGGAAATCTAAGGTTTTACTGAAAATGATGTTTGATACATCCCTCAGTATTATTCTGACAGAATCATGCACATTACAACTCCAAAGCCTTTGCGGCTACTCTCAATAGTATAAGTTCTTGTGTCCTTGAACTATCAGTCTCCTTTTCCTACTTTCCTTTTCACCATTTCTATTCCGGATTTTGTCTTCATTTTTCACTTCCCCTCTATCTCTTGCATGTTCGTCTCACTGCTGGGTTGAGAAAAGTAAACACATTTGACAAAGTTTTTATAAACAGAACCGCCTTTAGGTTTTTATTTCTATTTTTAAAACATCTCCTGAAATAAATTTAGCTTAAATGAAAAGACAAGCACCATTTATGGAATAGAAGGGAAGAGGGGAAGAAAGGAATAAAAGGTGTCCCAGAAGATATTCGTAGTAAACTATCAGTATGCATATGATGCTATCAGCATGTATTGTATTTTCTCACTGAAAGAGAAATACCGACCCATGCTTCAGGCATTTTTCATTCTATTCAAATACTTTTGAAACTAACCTTGTAGTGCAGCTCAGGTTTCATTTTCATATTGCAATTTTGCAAGAATGTAAACTATGACCTTAATTCTTGCGCTCTTATTCGGTAAAGGTCTTATCGTGCATTCGGAAAGCCATCAATAGCTAATATGTTGAATTTCTTATCGAAATCTATGCTGTATTATTTTTTCTATGTTAAATTCGATAAGCCACTCCTAAGCCTGTGTAAACGACCAGCTTTTACCTAAAATTTAAAGCATATAAAAGAAAGGGTAAATTTAATCCTCTAGAAATGCTATTACGCGACATTTTTGCTTTAGCTTAAGTCCCCTGGTAGTGTTGAATTTATTACAATGAGCTAGCCATCCTTTTTCTTTCCTTTCAAATAAGGGGGCTTTGAGAGGTGGCATGAATATCTTTTTCCTCGTTGTGCATTTGATGCTCTCCGTCAGCCTATTCGATCCCCACTAATCTATGACAGGCCTTTGGCATACAGCTCATCATTTGCGCATACAGTTCATTTATGAAAAATTGAAGTACTCTTTTGATTCTTACAAAAGCTATTTTATTGTTAATAAAACATATTTACTCTACATATTTCAACATGTAGAGTAAATGGACAAACAACTCTCCTGAGAATTTAATTAAAAACACAAAACAGTTAAGAAAAATTATCTGTAAAAATAATGTTAAAGGAGAAGTTTTGCAATTATAGCAAAGTGGAAAAACGAGAGGACCGAACTTGGTTTGATGCAGAGCTTATGGTTATCATTCCCTACCAAAAACCGTTTCTACTTCGTGCAACTATAATTGACCTCTTGTTTCAGTGTTAAGCGGGGGCAAAGGGCACCAGGAAACTTTAGGTTACCATTTTTCTTTCGTTTTTGAAAAAACAATCCCTCGTATTGTCTGTCCTTTTCAGAACCGTGGGCCTGTAAAACAATACACTACTTTCGTCAATATGTTTTTCTTCAGCCATACCAATCATGAGTTTACATTTCTTGATGTTACATTAGTCGAATTCTTTCATGATGACTGTCTGATAACATGGAGCATAAACAATGATAGTATGATTAAACAAACAACTGCAACAGCGAAGGCACGCTTTTAAAACATTATCAATATGTCTTAAGAATATGAAACATTTATGACTACAACATTAAGTCCACCTAAAAGTTGAATGTATATTTTATCACTAAGTTATGAAAGTGCTACTTTACTAGTGGTCTTATACTACCACTACTGCTACCAATTTTACTATTACTACTACTTTTACGACCACTACCGCTCTTCCTATTACAACAACAATGCACCCACCGCCACTACGTCTATTCCTAATATCATTTCTACTTATTCTACTACTGTTAGTTTTACTTTAACTACTACGACAACACGTTTTGTTGCTGCTGCTGCTATTACTACTACTATTGTTACTATTACTATTGGTATTATTACTACTATTACTATTTACTACTACGTTTACCATTACTACTACGTTTACAACTACATCTGTCATTTTCACTAGTGCTACCTGTACTGATACTACTACAACTGTTACTGGCACTTTTTTACGTTACTTTCTCCTAAAGGTACTAATAGTTGAATTGGTAGTACTACTGTTAGTAGTACCACTGAACTACTGTAACCACCACCACCACCACTACCACCACTACTACTACTACTACTACTATTACTATTACTACTACTACTATTACTACTACTACTATTACTACTACTACTACTACTACTACTACTTCTACCACTACTACTACTACTACTACCACTACTACTGCTGCTTCTGCTCCGACTACTGCTCTACTTTTACTTCTACTACTGCTATTCCTACTACTGGCAATACTTTTATTACTGCTACAGCTACCACGTACTACTTACTACTAGCACTTTAAATACAAATGTAGTGTTAATGTACCAATGACAATAATTCTAATATATACTGACGTATAAATAAACTCACCATCCACAAAGGTGTACAACACAAGAAGTAGTGAGTGGTAGGAGGTAGGAGTGGAATTTCAATTATGCTGAATGGACTAGTTTGGAAAGTATGGATAATTTCTTACTGAGCCCCCTCCCCCGCCCTAGAAAACGAGTGAAAAAAAAAGAGAACGATAATAACAAGAAAGAAAATCGTCGCATCTGTCGATATATGTATATAAAATACATTTACAAACATATTTTCATACATGATCTTCTTTTACCATTAACATTGTACAATGGAAAACGAGAGCGAATATATCAAAACTAAAGAGGAAGCGCAAAAACTCTGTGTACAAACTTTGAGTTTTCTCTTTAGCTATGATGTGTATATATATATATACACACACACACACACACACACATATATATATATATATATATATATATATATATAACGGTGTAAGTGGTTCGACTAATTTTTTTTCTGGATCCAATTCATAATGTGGCGTAGAGAGACAGTCCCTTATCATGGGGTATAATGAGGGCGTCAGCCTACAAATTTGGCTTTGTCCCTCAGATGCTTTAAAGAAAAACAAAAATTCTATTTCAAATTTAGTTTGCTCTCCGGTGTACTCTTCTCATTCCAGGCAAAAGGCCAATATTGATACATCGGTAAACAAGCAGATATTACAGTGCAGCAATGCACAGCATCCCCAGGGTTTTTGTTGAAGACTTGGATTTGGAATTGATCAGTGGTTTTTCTGTTGTTAATTGCTGGCGGGTACTACGGTCCTTCCTGTGGTTGCAATTTTCATATGAAACCCTATAGCTAAGTCTTTTACATTTTCTTCTTAGAATGCTCTAAAGAGTCCTAAATCACATTAAAACCACAATTCAGCTTAGATCCTCTTTCTCACACTAAGCCAATATCCTGGTGGGCCCTTTGCAATATCCTGCTGGGGTGACTACAGGATAATTTGAACCTGCAAAGGACAACTAGCAAAGTCCTTTGGGAAAATGCCAGGTATTTTAAAGGTATTTGACAAACCATACAAAAATATTTGTTCTAAAAGAGCAGTTTAACTGAAAATAATATATTTATTCCCTATTTCAAAAAAATAAACCTCTCATTTTGAGTGTCGTTTGAGCAAATGTAAGACCCCTTTGGATCGGCCCCTAACATATTGATTAAAAAAGTGCTCTTAAAGAGGTGGATTAAAATTTTAAAGAAAAACTGGTACAGGGTGTAGTTTACTAAATTAAATTTCAAGTGTTGCGAAATGACTTTAAAAGTCATCAATTCTATCAAAGTGCTATTGGCTCTATGTTAACAACCGCATCACTTTTGGCATTTAATCTTTATCTGACCACTACAACTTCTACAGAAAATTGAAAATAACAGATACACCTATCAACGATTAGATATAATTTTAATCCGAAGCTGAGGAATAAAATATTTAATTCCCTATAAATACTTGTATACTTTAATCTAACATTCATATATGCATATATATATAAATATATATTTATATAGCATAAGAGAACCTGGACGGTCATTGATGTTGCAGTGGCAATGGATGTTCGAGTTGTGATCAAAGAGGGCGAGAAGCGAGAGAGGTACTCAACTCTGCAAGAGGAGCTTGAGCGCATGTACCGAGCCAAAGTGACCATTGTGCCGTCCATAGTTGGAGCCATGGGAACATTATCACCTGGACTATTCGAAGCATTCGAAACATTGCAGATCCCTAACATCGCTGCAAGTGCTAAAATTTCAGACCTTTTGGACACCGCATCAATCCTGAGTTACCTAGTGACGCAGTAGCGTTATATATATATATATATATATATATATATATATGTATCACTTAGGTTTTATGGTGAAAGTAATGGATACACTAACAATAAAAACAGAGCAATTCAGCAGTCAAGCAAACGGCACCCTCACTTAATACGCTACTCTGATAAAGTCTTGCAATTATCAGATGTTTCTATATTTGTAATCATGTATCTGTTTGAAAGTCTCCAAACTAACCTTACCTTGACCTTGTAGGTTTTGCTTGCAATTCAGTGTTTGTCCTCTTATTGTTTTAATGTTTTTGGTAGAGCTCACAGGCATTCCAAAAGTTTCCTTTAATTAAAAAATGAGGAATCCTTATTTCAGTCTAATATCCCCTTGGGTCCTAAACATCAGACAAGAAAAATGGATAGATTCTGGAAAATGCAAGTTTAATTGGTATATTATAAAACCATGAAACCAAAAAGCACCAACGAAACCCAGTTCGGTGAAACTATTACTCATTTATTCTTTATTATATTCTAAATCCTCTCAACTAGTCTAAATTTAATGATATATAATTCATATTATATATCTATATAATTCATGTTATATCTATATAATTCATGTTATATATATATATATATTCATAATGTATACTTAGTTGAACCATGCCAGTAAATATATGTCCTCAGAAGTAAAACATATACAATAATTCAATAATTTGGCTTGAAAGGGAAGAATATCTGAATTCAGGTCCCTCTGAACTAAAACAGAGCTTTCATCATCATGTACAGATGGCTCGTTTTTGCTCCGCCGTGGCCTCCTTCGTCATGGCTCCCCACTTGACACTGTCAAGTGGGGAGCCATGACGAAGGAAGCCACTTTTTATGCCTGTACTTTGGAGAGTCGCTTTGTATGCCTTTACTTTGTAGAGTCCAGATCCTTCCTTGATGTTGTCCATGTACCTTACTCTCAGCCTTTCTCTTTTCCTAGCTCCAGCAACCATGCCCAAGATCAGTTCGCTTGTAACAAAGTAACAAACCAGGAAGTCTTGCGACTTCCTGGTTTGTTACCCTTTCCGTCCAACTTATTCGTAAAACTCCCCTGTAACACCAAAGCTCGAAGCTGCAGAGTCTGCTCTTGCCACTCTTCTTGACAATAACAGAATGACAGCAACGAATTAGCAATTTAGTCCACAGCTTACACCCGTATGCTAAAGGCTGCTCTCAATAAGTCGTGGGAACAACATCCTACTAAAAGGGAGTTATACGGAAATATCCCTGCAGTATCCTTGTCAGAGAAAGGAGGATTCGTTTTGCTAGACACTGTTTCTGAGCTTCTGAGCTTGCTAGGAAGTTGATTCTATGGAGACCAAGTCATGGCTTTAACTCTGTTGGTCGACCCCGTATCACCTATCCTAACCAGATTTCTGATGATGTGGGACTACAAGCTGAAGATCTAGCAGCTGCAATGGGGGATAGAGATGGTTGGAGGAAGCGAGTGTTAAGGTTCCGGGCTACCCACCTGATCTGGTAAGGTAAGGTATAATATAATATAATATAATATAATATAATATAATATAATATAATATAATATAATATAATATAATATAATATAATATAATATAATATAATATAATATAATATAATATAATATAATATAATATAATATAATATAATATAATATAATATAATATAATATAATATAATATAATATAATATAATATAATATAATATAATATAATATAATATAATATAATATAATATAATATAATATAATATAATATAATATAATATAATATAATATAATATAATATAATATAATATAATATAATATAATATAATATAATATAATATAATATAATATTATATTATATTATATTACATTATATAATATAAATAATATAATATATTAATATAAAAAATTTTATTTTGCAAGACAACTTACCATTCGAACAGAAAGAATGCCTTTTTAACCAGGACAGGTGAATTGCTCGTTGAATACCAAATAACCTGCTGAAATGTACACGGGGGTACATGATTTCGTCTCCTTATTTTATGAGATATTTTCGTGACTTAACTTGTTTTGTTTGTAACCAATTATATTACTACCTTTCAAATTGTTAATGGTAAGAATATTAACATCCTTGCATTATGTTTCGCTTTACTTATTATAGAATAATACTTTGTTACTATTAAGCCATTTAGACCTTCGCAAGTGAGAAAGGTTTAAAAATAAGATGAAATATTTGCTAAAAATGACTTTTTTTAATTTTAGTTTATATATATACTATGTGCAAATATGTATGTAGGGACATCTTTACATTTTTCTTTGCGTTTCAAAGTTCTTTTTTATTAATAACAAAATAGTATTTTGATATAGTGTAACATGGAATCATAAAATCTTATGTTTAAACGCTGAAGGGCCATTAATTGGAATCAACGTCAGTAAGCCCTATATTTACTATATACCTCTGTAGAAAAGTAACCATAACTTCCGTACAAAGATAACAATAATATTATTAAGACACTACTCTTTTTTAATCTACCACTCTTCTGCTATGTCGGTGTCCAAGTATACAAATAGTATATATATATATATATATATATATATATATATATATATATATATATATATATAACATTACCCGGTGATTCATGAAATTACGTTGTTTGTTTGTTTGTTTTTGTATTTTTGTTTTATTTTAACGTCATTTTCCACCAGTAACTGGGCCTCAGACGGTGCCCTTCACAGGGACTTGGATTTGGCAGAGAGGAATTTCTTGGCCGGATGCCCTTCCTGACTCAAACCAATGGGTTTTTCTTTTGTGAATTTCCAAAGTCGCCCGCTCGGGGAATCGAACCCGGAATTCTTGGTTACGGTGCAGTAGCACTAACCATTAAGCCATGGCTCCTTGTAATGAACAAAAAAGCCAGTGTCAGTTGACCTTCAAGAAGAAATAATTTTCAAAATTCCGTTGTGTTATGCACAAAATGCAGGATTGAAGAATTCTACGAAGTATTTATTACTGAATTCAGACTGTCACTTACAAACAGTTCTTAAAATGCCCACCACGATGATTAAGTATTTCATTATTGTGGTCGAGCTGTGAAACTGATGAATTCTTAAGAATTCGATAGGGGGATAATGATCCATTATTTGTAAGGAAAACAAGAGCCTGTATTTTTGCAGCCTTAATAAAAACTCCCTAAAACAACGTCAGAGCTCTTTGCACTGTTGAAAGAAGTAGTGAAATACGTGTACGCCAGAGGTTTCCCTTCTACTTTTCAAGCAGCATGATGATAACAACTCCTACCAACAAGTATTTAGAATGTGAGTTGCATGTCTCAGGACAGAGAAGTTAGTTATAATAACTGTATGAAAATCTGCGCTTCTAGACAAAATCAAAATTCCTAACAATTTCTTCCAAGCAAGAAAGAAGTATAAAAATAGTATTTATGTCTTTAATCAACGGAGCAATTTCTTTACTGGCCTGACCTTTTCATACACTGTTGGTCTGCAACTTTTCTGTCTTCAATAAAAACCAAAGCAACATTGCTCAGTTTCTTTTTATAAAAGGAACTTATGTGCAATTTAGTGACAGAGCATAATGCCACCTCTCAAACTGCTTTGCTTCTGGTCCGCAAATCTCACCACCGGCTTAGCACCAATACACGCTTTTTTTTTTATAAGCATAGGCAAATTTTGAGCAGGGTCAAGTATGCTTAAGTTTTATCTCTAAATCAGGGTGAAATATGCTTAACATATGCTTATTCAATACATCGAATGAGGTCAGTATGCTTATTCGGGTTTGATTATTTTAGACATTGTTCTACCAGAAACAACTTTTCTTACGTCTGACGTCACTTCTTTGGTTTATTTAGAAGCTCTGACGACAATCTTCTTTGATTTGTTATTTTTCGAAAATGCTGCAAGTGTGACAAAAATAAATGTGTTTCTAAAAAAAGGTTTGTTGTCACGAGTCTCTCCATCTTATTGTATATTTTTGGGTGCGTAGAAATAACTGGGGCATTGATTTATGGTAAAAACGTGAGAAGGAGATAAAACATTTTCAAGTAAAAAGCT